>JAOEHY010033224.1:0-45006 GCA_025447955.1 Psilopsiagon aurifrons
TGTTAAAGTGAGGAGGGGAAAAAAACACTGGAATTAGCCTTGCAAACATACAACCTGTCCTGCAAAACGTCTGCAGGCAAATAGCAAAGGACAACATATCAGTGTATATTCCTAATATAGATTCCTAACCTAGATAAACCCATAATGAAAACACAACTTATCCTATAACGTATGGGAGACTTCCTAACATATGTGATTGGCAACACATTTCTCATTTAATTTAAAATAAAAGGTATCTTGCTAGAGTAGCCATTTTATTTAAGCAGGGTGTTGTATATATAATAGTTGATCTTCCAGCTGCCTCTGCATGTTGAAGTAAAACCCCACTGACAAAAGACAACCTATTTTAAAATTTGTTCCTTTTTCTCACTTAACCAGCTAAAATGCAGCTTCATTTTAAAGGAAGTTGGCCCAAGCTGACACTCTCCCATAAGATTAGCCTTGTTAGAATGTGTTTGAGCTATAAAAACACATGTATGCATGTGTCTAAATATTTAGGCAGCTTTTCACTGCAGAATAACCTCTTAGCTGGAGTCCAAACTTTAGGCCAGAGACAGAAAAATTCTCTGAAATACAGAGAATTAAGGTTTTGCCAAAAGCCAAATGACAATGCTGAACTTCAGCCAAAAGCCCCTTATTTCACTTCAAGCTTTGTGCCTTCAGAATATATGTGCAGGTACATCTTAAGCTGCATCATTCTACCCTGGTGCTCCTTTGCTCATTATTCTTCATGGCTGTTACAGTCTCCTTTTTCCCAAGTGCCAGAAGCTACTTACTCCTGTTTCTCTTTCAGTTGTTTCAAACTCTATTTTCTACACAGTTTAACTAATTTCAGAGTTCAGGAAGATGCCCTTTGAAGATGCATCACCTGATGTGCTCATAGGTGGTCAGAAGATCCCAGGCTGATCTTCAGAGGAACTACCGCAAGACAAAAAATTCTGGGAGATGCATGACAAATTACTATATAGAATGGTTTGAGTTAGAAGAGGCTTTAAAGATCATCCAGTTCCAACCCCCCTGCAATGGGCAGGGATACTTTCCACTAAACCAGGTTGCTCAAAGCCCCATTCAACCTGGCATCAAATGCTTCCAGGGATCAGGCAACCACATCTCAATCAGTGTTTCACCACCCTCACAGTGAAGATTATTTTCCTTAATATCTAATCCAAATCTGCTCTTTTTCAATGTAAAACCATTCCGCCTTGCCCTATCACTATATGCCCATGTAAAAAAATCTTTCTCCAGATTTCCTGTAGGCCCCCTTTATGTACTGAAAACTGCTCTAAGTTCTCCTGGAGCCTTCTCTTCTCCAGGCTGAAGAAACCCAACTCTCTCAATCTGTCTCCGTAGGATAGGTGCTCCAGCCCTCAGATCATGTCTGTGGCATTCCTCTGGACTTGCTTGAGTAGGTCCATGTCCCTCTTGTTTTGGGGGCCTCAATGTATGAAAGCCTTCTGAAGAAGGCAGCAAAAGCTTCCATCAGACACACTCTTTGGTGGAAAGAGATTTGAAAGACATTGTTGAAGTGTACCATAAGCCAACAATATATACACCATAAGTTCCTAACTCTAACTGATAACTTGTTCTTATCACTAGTGAACCACAGCACAGGAATTAAGGGCAAAGGTGAGAACTCTTTAAACCTACTTCTGTCAGGGAAGGTCCTTAAACCATCATATTATGGCTTCCTGTAATCACAGCCAGGTTCTGCTCTGCAAATGTTTGGCCTGTCAAAGGACAAGCATTTTCAGTAACTAAACTACAAACAAGCTTCCCTTGATTTTGAAGACAGAGAGAAAATTGGAGAGGATTAAAATAAATGAGCAGACATACCACTTAAACTTGCAATTCCGTCTCACTTGCTATGTTTACCAAAGGAGCTTGGAGCATTAGTGATCAAGTTTATGTTTGTAATTGCAGTCATTAGTACCCTCTTCCTTTTTCAACTTACTAGTTAAAATTTATGTACTGTTACTGTAACTATGATTATACACATTTATAAATTTATTTCTAACTCTTTCTAAAAATTATGTTTAGCTTTGGTAAAGCATTTTGCTTTGTCTTTTAATGTAGCTTTTGAACAGGTATTTTAATTTTCTAATCTTCCAACTGAATGATAAGCCAGGCAAAGAACAGTTTAGAGAGTGGAGGAATCAAAAAAAATACCTTAGCTTGATGCAGTTAGTCAGGGAAATGTGTTTTTTCATTACTAGTGCACTTCTATATATATTCTGATACTCCATGATGAAGGAGGAAAAAGGGGGGAAAAATGGGGGGTGAGCTTTCTGGTTTTGTTTTTGTTACCAGCAGGTAGCTTACAAATTATGGACACGAACATTACCTATTTCCTGTCATATCTTTATCCAGAGCTTCAGGAGACGAATACATTAAATATACAATTCTCTATAAAGATGAGACTAAGTAAAAAAAAAAAGAGTGCTTACTTTTATATCTAGTATTTTCCTGTGTGCTTTAAAGCAAGTGTCTGGTTCTCTCCAAAGAAAGCTTAGTTTAACCCTGTAAGTCTAACATAAGTGTGGGTGGAGACACAAGTCTAACTTCAAAAGAATGACTAATTTCTAATTGCAGATCTTTGTTAATGGTATTGATGCATAAACCATAAAAAGCACAGCTTGTGTCTCAGATGCAAGGCACATATTTCATGGTCAGTAGCTGGAAAACATCCTCTTAATTGCAAACTAAACATATTGAATCTAGAGTTGATTAAAACCCCACTCTCTGTATAGGCTTGATCTGTACCCTATTAATCTTGTGGCATCTAGACTAGGCTTAAAAGTATTTGTAGACATTTGCTTTTTCAAATGAATTATTATATTTGTAAAAATAGCTACTTAATAATTCATTAACTGAGAGCACTGACAAGGCTCTTTAGTGCAAATAACCTTTTCTGATATGTTTTCTGAACAATAGTCTTTGCCACAAAATATGAAAGAAACCCCATTAAACCATTTTGTAAATTATCAGCATTTTGATAGATTTTGAGTAAAACTGAAGAAACTAATTTTAAAGCCAGGTTAGTCTAATCTTCATTTAATTTCTTCACTATTGTTTCCTCTCTGGGAACAGGGACTATTCCCAGTATTAATAAGAAATCCCCAAGAGAATCTAGCACTAAGTTTTTGTAACATTAAATACACCCGTATGCATAACATATTTTCAATCCATTTTGAAAATAACAGAACTTAATAGCTGGGTGTATCAATAAAAAACCCTCAACAAACCAAAACCTAAAAAAAAACCAAGCCCCAAGCTACTCACCCCACAAAATCCAGCAGCTAAATCAACATTATCTTTTCAGCATTCAGCCTTAAGATACTAAGATGAATGAAGGAACTGCTGAACTGTTTTCTCATACTGTCTATATACTCCAATGTAATTCTTCACATCAGTTTGTCAAGCTGAAGTTTTCAGTGTTCAGACATATCAGAATTAGAAATTTTTTTGTCCATTTGATCCACTTATGCCTTCTGCTACAGGATAAAAATAAAGAGAGCAGAAGTAAAAAAGATGACACCAAAATTGCTATGTTGCACATGTTGTATCCGGCAATTTGGTGATTTTTGAGAATATAGTTTGTCTTGAAATGTTCAGATCACTGTTTTAAAGGTAAAAGCCTAAGACAAAAATTAACACCAAATGGATATTCTAGAAACATGTTAAATAAAACAGGAATTCTGACAGGCAACATCTAAGACCAGCCTTATAAATACCAGCAATCATACCTCCTGGAAGTCCCTTCCATCAGTCAGTATGTAACTACTTGTGAGATTACTGCCCTGCACAAAGGCACAAAGTAACTAAAGCAGGGCTACTGTGAAAAAAAAAAAAAGCTAAGACACAGTAATATTTTAATATAGATGAACATTCCTCTAATTAGTGACAGAATGAGAAGTCTGAAATTCTAGAAACGTTTATTTTACAGTAAACACCGAAAATGTTCAGGCGTTGGTAGTTACAACCTGGACAACAACTCAGAGCAAAATCAGTATCATTTATGCATCTGGGCTGCCAGACAAACCTTTCTATAGAATTAATTGTCAGGAAAATTGTATTAAGTTCCCTAACACCTCTCTCTGACAGGCAGAACTTATGCAGCAGCTTAATCCTGATGTTATGTGGAGACTTTTTTGTTTGCCTTACAAAAACATGGATAAATTATGAACTATTGAAGGCTTGCATTCTCTATGCCTTTGTCCTTGACCATAATCTTTAGGGAATGTAGCAGCATCACATGTATCCAAGTTTGCATACATACGTGATAAGTCATATAAGCCTTTCTCCCAGAGGAACAGAGAATCTCTTCTCTATGACTGCTTCCCCAGGAGAATATCCTCCAGCCTACAAAAATATGCCTCAAAGTTGAGAAACAATGGATTAAAAACAAGGATTAAAAAATGTAACGAAGTAGTATGAAATCACAGAGGGGGTTTTTGCACCCTCACCCCCCTGTTTTTTTCTTCAAATGACTGTTGTCAGTTTTACTGCCTTTAATGTCGAGGAAATATTTATTACTCAATCCCAACCCACAAAAGATGGCTTAAACAACATTTCCAAGTGGCAAAAATAAGCTTTAACCACTGAACTGCTGTGGCTGTTAGACGAAATCTACATAATTTGAGATTCTAGGCATATTTTCACAATACCATACACGTAAAATGGAATTACCCAAATATTTCCACAAGACCAGACTATTATGTAGCTTCCTCTAGTGGTCAGTCCCTAAATCTTGCTGCTTCTGCTATTTACTGTAGTTAATTTTATATGCAAATACTGAAATTGTGTTCTAATGCTGTACATTTGGAAAGGCATTAAGAGTTTATACTTCAGCTCTCTAATAAAAAAGCCAAGGAAATCAAGCCAAAACATACAACAGAACGTTTGTTACTGATATTAAAAGAAGAAGCAGTGAAGTCAGCAAAAACTAGAGTTGGTATTTTAGTACTCTGATTCGCCCCCCTGTGAATATGTATTACAGTATATTTAGTTACTAGGCCAAACATGACTTTCCCAGCACAAGACTCAGGAAGCAAGACAGATGTTCAGCCTTTAGTTGAGTCTTCAGATATTTGCTATGAATCATCCAAACTTTGTTTTGACCCTGGAATTAGTGTGTGTTTTAACAAGGCTTATCACTGTACAATAAGTTTGTTTCTGCAATACTCCTTTTAAGGCAAGAGCAATTAAAAAGGCTTGGCAAAGCATTCACCAAATTTGAAGGCCACTGAAATCAGATGACAATTTGATATACCACTAAAATACCACAACAAAAATCAAGGCACGGGATTGGAAATTAATAGACTGAAATTTAATACTGAGCATCAGAAATACTTCTTTACAGGTTTAAATCAGTAAGAAAGAAGAGGGAAAACCCAAATGTAGAAAGTGACATTACAAAATGTATTACATGAAACAATCCAAGTCAGAGTGCCATTATAACATAATGGCCACCTCTGACTTCTGACTTAAAATAAGGTAGAGTTAGTAATCTGTTCACACTATCTAACTGAAAATAACCACAAGGATTTTTTAACTTATACAGCTAGCAGAAAATGGTATCACTCATACAGTTTGAAAAAGCTTTAAAATCTGAGAACCAGTAACTTTGTTTATAAGGCTATTGTGTGAAACAGAGGCAGTAACATTCATGTCTAGCTGAACACTTTCCACTGCCCGAAATTCTTTATTGTCTTCTTACACTAGTAACTGTAACTTCCTGCATCTTGTTTTGCCTTTGCACTTCCCCAAAGTCTGGAACAAAAGAAATGCCCCCTAAATTTTTTTTCCCCCTCCCCCTTAAAGTGTGCAAAAGTCCATTCTGCTTTGACAAAGACATTAAGTCCTCAAAATTCACATCAACATTTATTCATTTATACATTGCCAGCAAAAGTGCGCACTGCCAATGCAGCAATGACTGATGAAACATAAAACAAAGAAGAAAGTTTTACATCAAAGGTCAGGGACTCATTATTTTCAAAATACTATTGCATATTGCCCTGGGAATCCTACAGCCAGCCTAACAAGACTAGCCTCATCAATGCCCTGGACTGCTCATCCCTCCAATGCAGAGGCTCACATGGAGCTTCCACACACTTGTAACAAAGAAAAAAAGAAAAAAGACAAATGCGTGACCAAATAACTAACTTTACATTTCTTTCCCTCTCTTCAGGATATCAGCCTCTGTGTCACCAGCTAATGCAGTTTGCCCTAGCATTCAAGCTGTGATTTGCCCCTTTGTTCCTCATATTTAGGAATGTGCTCACTGCTTCAAAAGAGAGGCTCCTCAAATCATTTAGTGCAATGCTTACTATAAGGGTATCTCAGCAGTTAAAATACCTGGCACTACAAATCTGTCTCTGCTGTCAGTATTTGCCTGCCCTCATTCATTTCTACAGCTGGAATCAGCTGGAAAGTGTCTAACTTGTCCCCAGGAGAGCACACATTGAGGGATTTACAGCACAGTAACTAACCTCAGGTCTTCAGTTTGCTTATTCCCTGGCATACCATTAAATCCTTGGGGAAAGATAACACAGCTGACAAAAAGTGTCACAGCCCCTCAGAGTAAATAATATCTGTCCAATTTGGGGGTGTGCTGCCAATTCTGTTTATGTTCCTGGCTTTCTTTCAGCACATTTTTAAAGCTGTGGACTTTGTTAGAGAATAAGGAAGGAAAAAGATTCAGTCAGATATCTTCTCAGAAAAAGGTCTGTGCCTGTTCCTCATCACTCTAATGGCATTTTGCCATTACAGCAAATGAATATGCAGTGATGTTTGGGTAGCAACATAAGAGCCTAATAAATAAAACATGAAAGTCGAAGTAGAGAAAATTCAATAAAATTTCATGCATGCTTTTCATTTTTCATGCTAAGGATCAGAATATTAAGTACGCTTCAGTGCCCGATTCTGCATTAAGTATTAAAGTCACTCACTATTCCTTATATTCCATTAAAATCAGAAAACCCAACCAAAACCCAGCATGTCAGAGACAGTACAAACAGTAAGTCAACACTGCAATAACATACTTATGTACAAGTGAGAATTAAGTGTCTCTAATGAAATGGTTACATTTGAAACAGACAAGACAAAGTAAGTAGAAAGAGACCTGTTTTGACAGCATGGAATTGAAGGCACATAGGAACCAGAGACTACTCTTCCTACACACATTATAGGGTTCAGAACACTTAGAAGTTATAGAATTAATATGGTTCTAGAAAGAATAGTTTTGATATTAATTCTAACACATCAGAATATTTCAATTTTAGGATTGTCTGTTAACTGCTTAGTTACTGCCAGGGCAAATATTGATAAAATCCCCCTTATAGCATACACACAGATGAAAAGAAATGATCAGTGTACCTTTATTGCTTACAGCTTTAAAAAGAAAAGCAGCTATTGTTATTCTTTGATTTACCTCTCCATACCAAATTTTAAGCTAAAGAATTGCAGAACTTAAAGTGAATTTTTGCACGAAAACCAATATACAACTTACGTATTTCTTCAATGACGTCTGGGTCACATTCTCTGTATTTGTCTATTTCTGCCTTTAGCTGCTCTTTTTTCTGTCGAAGGGCAGCAAGTTCCTCTATTAGAGCTGCACGTTCTGCCTGAGGATTCAAAGTATGTTGGGAGATACAACAGATAGAAAAATGAAAATCAGAAATTACTGCCCAGAACCTTTAAAAAAAAAAAACAAACAGTAAATTTAAAGGCTCTTTCATTACTGCCTTCTGTCAATGAACCAAACTGGAAAGAGAAAAACATAAAGACAAAATGGATAAACAAAATTTTATACAACCTCTGAACTCCTGACAAACTCCAAACAGATCTTTTAATTGCTTGGCTTAAATGTTACATGGCATTTAGGAGTGCTAGCCTTGTAATTAAAGACAGCATTACAGAAAACTCTATCATTCACATTTTCCCAAATCAGGATGCTGCATATGAATACCTTCTGAATTTATAATTCACTTTTTCCCACACCATTTAAGAGTAGTGGTCTTAAAATTAACTTGAGATATTTATGACATGGTAGTCTTTGCTGGGAGAGTATACAATATCAACCTCAAATACTCTGTTGATCAATAAGAATTTTCAGACACTGACTCAACATGAGCCCTCCCGTAGCCAACTCAGCACATACTTCTAATTCAGTCCATAGTAACAGCCAAACATTGTAACTGGCTGATATTCAAAAGAACTCATGCTAGGGCACTGGGTAGCCTAGAAAAGCCAGGTTGCCATTACAAAGTCATGCTATCTCCATGGCAGCCCAGCAGCCTCAGGTGCTTCATTGTTTGTTTTTAGTGTGTCCTACCTCCACCCCAAACTTCCGTATTCACAGTGCTTTTGCCAACAGTCTGGATTCAGCACATTCTGAAAATGCAGACTGGAAATCTGCTCCCAGATGCTGGGGCACGGAGGCCAGCTCCTCAGAAACCTAAATCATTATCTAGATTTTTCAGGACTTCTTCCTGGTGTATAATCCAGAACTAAAATGCTAGAAGCATCAAACAGAACATGATTTCCAGGACCAGTCGCTTCTTGTGACCAGGGCAGGCCATGTGGTGAAGAAGCTCCAGCATCTCAAACAGTTCAATTTGAAGCCTAGCAAGCACAACTGCGGGAGAAACCTGCCTATGATTCCCCAATTACAGTTAAACCCAGAACATTTCTATATAGTATTTTGAATTCTAAGGTTAGGCACTTTCCTGCAAAATCTAATCCCCCCTGAAAGCTTCTAGCTATCTCTATTTAAACATTTATTTACTGGAGGTTTAAACCCCTTTAGACTCAACATCTCAAAACAAATGAACACCTTAGAATATCATACAAAGTACTGCTAATTAATACGCTACTTAATATGTATGGTAAATATGAAGACTAAATATCATTTTGCAGTGTTAACAGCTTCAGCATGCAAAGAGCACCAAGGTCACATGGCTGCTCAGAATGGTAATTCAGAAATCTAATTTATAAGACTAAAACCAAACCAAACTGAAAAAAAAGACCCCCAACACCTAAGTTTACAGTTACTAGATATGGCAGTTCAGCAACCATTGGCAACTTTGGAACATGCCTCTGGGTACTTCAAGTTTTCTGATTTAAAGATATCTTAAAAAGCCTGGAAGACTACCAGCCTTCAGGTAGTCCCACATTTTTTCTGCCTTGGAGCAGCCAGTTGTCAATATTTTACACATTAGTTCATGACCAACTAAGGAAAAATCTAATATCTGATTTTTTCTGTCCCTATTTCGTCTCTGGTATTTAGATTTCTTAATGGATTTCCAACAAGTACATTAGTATTTATAAACTATGCATACTTGTAGCTGTATTTCCGAGTAGGA
This sequence comes from Psilopsiagon aurifrons, assembly GCA_025447955.1. Lineage (NCBI taxonomy): Eukaryota > Metazoa > Chordata > Aves > Psittaciformes > Psittacidae > Psilopsiagon > Psilopsiagon aurifrons. The sequence continues at coordinate 9,363 of JAOEHY010033224.1, forward strand.
ATGCCTCCCCCGCCAAAGCAACTTACAGTATCTTCACGTCCAATTTTTGACTTCTCAATGCTTTTCTGTAAAGCCTCTTTTTTCTGATTGCTTTCAGCAAACTGGTAAACAAAACAAAGACCAAAATCAACCTATTTCAGTAACAAATATTAAACATAACATAAAACATGCATACACAGCAATATATTTAAATAAATAAGTGAATATGCGTTTCTAGCTATATAAATTTATATAACTTTAACTTGTGTAATAAACACAAAATAAATACAAAATCAACCTAATTTAAGTCTGAGGCTCTGAACCACAGAAAAGAATTACAGGAAGCAACTTAAAGTCTAAGAAATTTTCACTCCTTTAGCACATCATCTTGTTATGTACAGCATGTTCAACATGGGACCAAAATACTATTTCATAATCTGGCATCTCTATGCAAAGGGCTCCATGGCATGGGGAATTTGGATTATATGATTTCTTTTGGTCCTTCTCCAGCTCTCCTTATTCAATGGAAGCAGTAAGGTGCAACAGATCCACCTGCTCAGCTGCTGATACCAGTCTTCCCAAAGACTGATGTGCCACAGGCATGGCCTCAATCCTTTTTGCATACTGGTGAATAGAAACCTTTATAGCTCAAAGGCATGTAAGCCATGCCCCCCATTTTCTGTGCTGCATTCACACTGCTAGACTTCAGAGTTCCCTTCCTTCAGGCCTGAAGCAGAGGAATCTTGCAGATGTTGCATCTCACAGGGCTGATGTGAATACTCTCTCCCTTTTCCTGTTATTCCAGGAGGAATCATTCATGAAGAGATGTCTTCATTAACCTGCCATCCATCTTGAGCCAGGCCCTTCCAGTTTAGTTGGAAGTTTTCTAGCAATGAGTTGGAAACTCTTAAAATAATCAGGATGTATGAGTTGCCCCTTAGGGACTCAATGCTCAGCAATAGACAAAGCACCTTGAAATATTAAATGAGATTAATGAAACTGCAAAAACAGAAGCCTGATAAAATAGTCTGGAAATAAGTTACTGCGTTTGGAACCAGCACAAAAGAAAAAATAAAAACTAAAAAACAGAAGAAGAAATAAGAGTATGCTTTGTAAGTACTCAATCTTTGGTTCAGCTTTAAGATGTTCCAAGCATCACTCAGGCAGAAAACTAGTATATCAGACTAATCGTGACGAATATGAAGGTGACTGTCAGAGCCCAGGTTGCATTCTGCTTTCCCCAAAAAATCCTCACACAAAACCTCTACTTCTGTATTCCCTTTCTCACTGAGGATCCCTCTGAGTACAAAAGCATTCTTTTACATTTCTTGTAATCCCTAGCCTTGATAATATAACCACATAACTTATATTCTTGTGCAGCTGAAACACCACAACATACAATGCAAACAGAACTGCTTAGAAGCCAAAATCACTCCTCAATTTCTATTTCAACTCATGCTTAGTCTGTATTTTTCAGAAATACACATTAAAATGTAAATGCATGACAAATATTAGGCAGAGCTTACTGCCAAATCTTAGAGATCAGCCATAACAGTAAAAAGAAGGTCTCTACTGGTGGTCCATAGGGATTAGGACACCGCCCAACTGCAGCTCACTGGGTTTAGTGGTTCCTTTTATATAGCTCAATTTTTAAACATTAATTGCTCTTTCTGGAGCAGTATATGTTTATGCATACATGAGCATACATGCAGACAAGGGGCTCTCCTTTCAAAAAGGGTGTTTTGGTTTTTCTTCAACTTACATGGAAACTATACTAATGGTAAGGCACATACAATTTGGGGAAAAGTATGTCCAGCTGTTTACTTGTTGCTCTCAATGCAAGTAACCACAGAGGCAGTGTGGGTTCCAGTATGTGGCTTGAAGTACACCAACACCTTAATTTTGTGGTTAAACAGTACTTTTTCAGGGATTTCCACAAAATTCTTAAAGATTTTTATACAATTTTATTTAAGATTTTGTTTTCTTCTCTCACAGATTGTAATTTCTGGTGGAGTTTTTTATTTGTTTTATTCTGTCTTCACAATCAAGACTTTACAAATTAAAACAAAACCGCAGCTCTTTGTGTATTATTTAGAAGTCACAGTGGTTATTCCCATGACAACAAATAAAAAAGTAAAGGAACAGCAGAAAGAGGCAAGATATTGAAAAAACCAAACATAGGACAACGATGCAAAGGCAAAGGAACAGATGGCCAGGGTCTGTGCAAGGAATCTATAACAATGGGAAAAGCAGGAAGCCTTGAATATAGAGGTGGAAGCACCACTGAAAATAACTGTACATGAAAGAAGAGAAGACCATCAGCAAGGATAAAGGAGTCTGAGGAAGGATGAACACAGATGATACAATAGTTAATTGAGAGGTAAGGACAAATGGCAGACGACAGCTTACAGGGCATTAAAAGAGAAAGGCAGAATTTGCAAGTGTTGTGTGTGTATGTGTGACAGCAGAGGATCACATCTGGCCAAATACAGAGACTTACCTTCCCACTCAGGAGCTGCAACAATCCTGACTGCAGAGGTACACAGGAGCCGATGGAAGATTTCAATCCCTGGAGCGATCTTAGGATATTTTTCAAGGTAACTGGCAAATTATTTCTCAAGAAACATCAACCACCCTGAGAGAAATCTGACTCATGCCAACAGCAGTGGGACTAGTCTGGACAAAAAGATACCTACTGCCTCCCTTCTATGTTTCTTAAAAGTGATGCCTGGCCTGATACATGAACAACTTTCTTTCACAGATGTAACTGATCAGGTGTGGAAAACAAGTACAAAGATACGCTCTACTGTACTAGAAACTTTCATATCTCCATATCTCTGACTGTTCCCCAAATCAGCACATGATAAAGCAAGATGCAAGAAAGCTGGAAAAATGACATCAATGGGAAAGCTGTCCAAAGGAGGAGGAGAGACTAGACAATCTAAGTCAAAAAGTAAAGAAAAAAATCTCAACAAGAGCATTTTCAGTGTTGGCAAAACATGCTGGGACCCTGCAAGAAGATAGTTTAATGAAGTAATTAACTAGCATCTGTAAAACAGGAAAGCTGAGAAAGTTCCTTTAGTTTTACAAACCACTGCGGTCAGTTAACTGACCACTGGCATAGCTTCAAAACAAAGTCAATCCGAAGTCCCCCAAAGAGATATTCTTTCTTACACTGCAATGGTCTCACAATGTTTAGCTACACTTTTGTGCAGTAGTTTGCATGTGCTAAGTGCTACGTGCTGATGATAATCATCTGTTACATCACAGGCCTCAGGGTCCGGTTTCTATCAAAGGACAGATTAAATGTACACAGATAATTTATAATATACTATGCATGCATCATTACTAGGATTTCACTTTGGCAAGTTGGTGATGTACACTTGGATGAGGAGCATTAAACCCTGACACACAACAGCAGCAGGTTTCAGCTCTCCTCCTTCTCAAAACCTGTCTGATACTGTCCTAGCTCTACATGACTGGATTTTTATTCTCTAGCAAGAGGTTTTGCTGGTCATATTCCTTCTGGTTCCTCATTCTTAACCACTCTAACCACCAACATCCCACCAAACATGTAGCTTGCCTCCCTAGCATATTAAAGTATCTACAAACCTGGAGTAAGCCACGCAAACACAGACCATAAAGTATGTACACTGGACAAGAATCAAACCAAGGTCTCATAAGCTAACCACCAAGAGCATTCACAGCTGTTAGCCCACTGTCATTATGGTCTTAAAGAGACATATCATACACTCAAGTGTTCTTTCAGCAGCATTCAACCAAAAATGGTATTAAAAACTTCTGCTATTATGAACACTACTCACCATGGCACTACAGAACTCAAGACATCAATTCTTTAATTGTTCACATTTTTTGAAGAGTTCTTTACTTTGGGTTTGAAGCTCACAATACTTTGCAAGGCAAGGGCTTCTTTCCTTTTAGCTTAAACAAAAGCAGTTCAGGAGTTTTAGGGTGACATTTGTTGTAGATGGGTGTATTTCTTTCCTACATTAAACCTAACCCACCACTGAAAAACTTAAATAGAACTGACAGAAGGCACAGAGAGAAAGTACTTCAAAGCATTCCTCTAGATTTTAAAGAAAGATAAAAAAATGTAAAGCCAGAAAGCAGACTAATACAGAGAGTAAAAATGCAAAGATTAACAGCCATAGGACAATCTGAAAATATTGAAAACAGACCTGGAGTGTTAAAAGAAAGGCATAGAACTTTACTAAAAGAAACTGCTCAGCAATCAATATTGTTGACTAAAACAATAAAACTTCAAAGGAAAAAAAAATAAAAGGTATAGCACATCCATGTGCAGAATTGCTTTATAAAAAATAAGCATACAACTACTACTTTTCCATGTAGCATCAAAAATACATACTTGCCAGGGCCCCCAAATAACACAGAAGTAAACTTCTAAGCTAGCTAATTGTGTTCACAGTGCAGTAGAAAGTACTACCATGAACTGCAGTACAGTCACTTCCACTTTCTCTCAGGATGCCTGCATACCACTCATATAATACACTGAGTGAACTCAATTATAGTAGGAGCAGGTCCCAGGTTCAGTGAGACTTCACTCAGGGACATGACCTACTTAGTGAAGCACAGACACCAAACATACACTTGCTATGTAAATACAATTAAAAGATCTTTTTTATGCTTGTGAAAGGGAAAGAAGCATGCAATGTCTTGCCCCAAGTCACTGTAAGTCACTTCAGCAATATGAAGTAGGGGATCATGTATGCTGGGGCTGAGGAGAAACATGACAGAAACAACTGGGAGACTGCAATGGTTCACAAAACACAGGTAAGAACAAGAATGGAGATTAAAGCCATTTTTAGAAATTGAAGAACAGACAATGAGAGTCTTTTTCAGCAAGAGAACACCATAAAATGGATGGGAAAGAGTGTAGAAAAAGAGAAGAGACTCAAATAGGGCCCACCATATTTGTGTACTCTTTCTTAAATACTACATTATAGGTACACTAGAAAAGCATTCAATTCAAGAACTCTCCTCTTGTTATGCATGCTACAAATTTCACCTTAAGATTACCTTAGTTTCAATGCAATCTTTGAAAGAGTCAGTTCAAAAACTTAGGAGAATGTACAGAATAATTTTCTGAGAAGAAGGAGACCCAAAACACATCATATTTGCTATTAAATAAAGAAGAGTCAGACACCTAAGCTAAGGAAGTGAAGGCTTTTTTCAGGGAACTGGCTGAACAAATACCTGACTCTCCATACAATTGGCCTACAAAGCACTGCAAAGATTCTCAGAAAATAAGAATTCTGAAGTTAGATCTCTGCATTCATAAGCAGTACGTACATGTTTTGGTAGAATATTCATGTGGGTAAATCCAATTTACTTGCCCCTCCCATAAAAACACAATCCATTGTGTTTCAAGATTAAATTTAGGCCTATAATCCTGATTTACTAGGCATGCTAACACATGAGAGTGAGACTGAAATATCACATAGTAAATCAGGCATGTCTCTGTCCTCAGGTCACACTGAGGATGAGTCCTTCTGCCTGCAATTGCTTTTGGGTGAAGAAAACAGAACATGTGGGGTAATCAGAACAAACAAATAAGGAACTCCTCACTCCACTGAAACCTTCACCTATCCATGTACAAACCTTATACTGATAGCTACAATTATTTTAAAGATTATTACAATACAGTAAACCACTCTACATTAAAAGTAGCTTTCAATTGCATCTTTTTAGATTTGCCATAATAGTTCAAAGTTTACTTCAAGAAGATATCTTGCCATGAGCTTTCGGTTTTGCTTCCTTCATTTGCAGCACCATTTGGTAAGTACTAGTTATACAACAGAAAATAACCACTCCGGGCCAATCTCCTTGATAGACAAAAGGTGAAACAGTCATGCAGGCTGAATGAAAGAACTGAATTTCTCTGGCTGCTGTCAGAGTTGGCATAATTGGCACAACCTGAGGGACAGATGGCTGCCTACTCAGATACAAATACCAAGTATGCCAAATCAACCTAAAAAACCAACCCCAAAACAAAAAACCAAACAAAAACCCCAACAACCCTGTTTCACAAATGCCTAATAGGGAAAGCTGAAAGAGCCAAAAGGCATTGACATGACTGACAGGGCTATAGAAAATTTTAATACCTGGACATGAAGAATGATTGCTACTGCACACTATTTTATTTCGTAAGCCTATGAAGTCCAAAGTGACAGTTAACTGGTCTGTTCAAGATAGAAAGAACATGGAAAAGTATTTTCCCATGGAAAGAAAGAAAGAAGAAAAGTTCTTTTTTTCCCTAAAAGGCTTTTTAAGATTGCTGTCCTAATCAGCTGGGCCATACACTGACAACGCTTTCAGGGACTAAGCACTGACAGTCCCAAGTTAAAACACAATAATCATCTGATATGCCCTGAGGTAAAGTCCTGCCTAAAGACTAGGAAAAAAAACAAATCAAAACTTTATTTCACAGCCTTTTAAAAAAGCCCAAATCCAACACTGAGATATTATCAGTAAAATACAATGCCTCAGTAAAATATGTCTATCGAATCTCAGAGTTTTGACAGCACATACATATTCACTCTTTATGCCAATTTCATCATTTTTAAGCAATGCTCAGATAGATAACCAACTCATCTCAAATTCCTGATACAAAGAACAGTCTTTGACGGAATTACCATGTGTTCAGCAATAATGAGCTGTTTGGCTGTGCCAAGAAAGACCTTTCCTCTAAAGTCTCCCTGCTCCAAACTAAATTCACACATTTTGGTTTCATACTCTGCTTTTTAAATTGTTTTCTTCCACGCTAAGTTTCTAAAATAAAATATGCTATATTAATTGAATGACAAGATTTTAAGATGAAAATCAAAGCTCAAATTAAATAAGATCAAAACTCAGTTTCCATCAAATCCAGCTTTGAAAGCAGCATTGCCTCTGCCCTACCCCCAGGCTGAAAGCTGCTGGCCTTACAGCACAGGCAAGCTTACAGGTTTGTCAGCGAGCACAGAACACATAAGCCTTGAAACTTTCTCAGGATGCTGGGTTTCTGCTGATATGCTGAGCCATCACTCATACCTGCCATGTCTACTGCAGGACATGGGGAGACGTGCAAGGCATAGAGCTCCGCCTGTGCCAGATTTGACTGGTTCCTGGAGAAAAAGCCCAATATTTATTCTCAATTTCTTTGCATTTTAGATTAACATTTTCATTGCAATGTCAGGAACGGAGCCAGCAGCCAGCATGCAAGCCTCTTTGAAAAGGAAATGCAAACCATGCTTTTTAGTACCTAAAAAATCTACAGTTTCACAGAAAACACTGCTAGAAAAAGCTAGTATTTTTTAGTCTGCATTATATCAGAATGAATATATAATATACACTATTAAGGCACAGTAACAATATATCCTTTTTAATAGAGTGAGATTCTTCCCTTCAAATCTACTTTATAATCTTTACAGTTAATACAGAGCCAGCTTAATGCTCTTAAATCATGCCAATTTTAACTTATGCTCATCAAGAAGGCAGGAAAGGAAAACTCACACTTCACAGTTACCATCAATCTAGTTACATATTAACAGCTAGTAAAAGGAAAAGCATGAAATTCAACTAATGAACACCAAATTATGAGGTTGCTTAATTCTACCAGAAGCCTCCAGATTACTGTATTTTTAGAAGTCTGCCATGACAGCAGTAACTAAGCATACCCTCCAGGGCTTTGTAGCATGCCATTAAACGTAATTCCAGAAGGCTCTAATAAGTAACACCACTAGAAGAGTATTCTCTGCTGATCATTTTAGGACTTCAGGGCCATTTTAAGACATCAACATTTCTGAAATACAAGATGCAAAGAGGTAACAAACACCCTTAACTGCTTCAAATAAAACTTTATTAGCACCTTCCAGGAGACTGATCCAGGGAATAAGCTTATCAGGATCATCAAGCAAACAAGCATAGATGAAATCAACATACTCTCAGTGTTTAAGTGATGCAAATTCTCAGCCTTTTGCTTCTAGGATACTTCTTACTGCTAAAGCTCCCACTGGATGGTATGAAGTTGGCCATTTCTTCATGTGCCTAGTCCTTCATTTCAAAGAAAATGTACAGGTCAGTGAAAGCATGCAGGCTGAATATAGGGAGGGGTGACTAACTGCCTGTTGAGAGAGTCATTACTATGTAAGAGAGGAGAAAGAAAAAGGTGAGCCAGAAGGGAATGGAATCACTCAGCAGATTATCAAAATAGCCAGGCCAATCCAAGGAAGAATAAATAAAGTAGAAAGCTAAATGAGATGCCCTCAAATATGAGGGGAAAAGGGTGGCCAGCATGGATATGGGAAAACTGCTGCAACTGCTTACTCAACATACTGGGATCCTGCCTTCGTATTACAATGGGCATTAAAAGACTCTTCAGCGAATTAGACTTTTATTTTTCCTGGAAAGGGACAATTTATTATGTTTTCTGCAACCTAATAAAATTAAATTGTAAACATACATAATAGAGAAAAATGCCTAACAAGATAATTTCTAACACAAGTCACATGCAACTAGTTGCAAAAGTACTGATGTATTCTGCTTTTAGAGAACAATTCTTTAACTACACTATTCATAGTCATAGAATAGTTTGAGTTGGAAGGGACCTTAAAGACCATCTGGTTCCAACGCCCCCGCTGTGGGCAGGGCCACCTTCCACTAGACCAGGTTGCTCAAAGCCCAGTCCAACCTGGCCTTGAACACTTCTAGGGATGGGGCATCCACAGCTTTTCTCAGCAACATGTTCCAGTGTCTCACCACCCTCATAGTAAAGAATTAATTCCTAATATTCAATCTAAATCTCCTCTCTGGCAGCTTAAAGCCATTCCCCCTTGTCCTGTTACTACATGCCCTTATAAAACGTCCCTCTCCAGATTTCTTGAAGGTCCCCTTTTAGGCACTGGAAGACTGTTGGAAAGTCTCCCCATAGCCTTGTCTTCTCAGGCTGAGATAGGATAGGATACTTCCTCAAACATTTATAAATTTCATACTAAAAAGAGAGTGCTAAGCTTTTCTAAAATGTATTCAGCAAATATTAAGATCGCAATAAACCTTAAGACACTTTATCCAATGTCCTTAATGTTCAACAATACAAGGAAAGGAAAAAAAGCACAGAACAGTGAGCCTCTCCACTCAAAACCAGTGACAGGCTGAAAACTGAAATAGAGATCTGAGTGTGTAAGGAGCTCAGTTAAAGGCTGGTAACACCAGCTATGGAGCACAGTCCTACAAAGCAATGCAAAAGGCTTGCTTCAGAGCACTATGTCCCACAGGCACTCCCTAGCTGATTCAAAGCACCAGCCAAGTACACATCTTGTCTGGCATCTTCAGTAACATTACTCAACTCCAAGCACCACCAGGCCTGTTACCCCTTACTAAACATCTATCATCTCCATGGATTTGTACCTCCTTTCAGGGTTGATTACTTTAAGCTAGCCACCTCTGAGCACTTGTACCTACTTGCAGTCCAGAATCAATCTCCAAACTGTGTGGAAATACACTGACAATTGAGTGAGCCAACTGGATCAAGGAAGAGGCTATTCAGAGTGAAACAATGTGGACGGCAGAAGTTCCTTGTGCTTCATTCAGTGGTCCCAAGCAGTCCCTATTCAGCAATTTTCCATGCGGTAATCCAGTCACAGCATTTGAAGAGGAAAAATGTATCTGCTTAAAAGGACAGAAATAAACCAAACCACATCTTGAAAGAACTTTCTGATCATTTAAATTCAAAATTTTCTGCGTGCATTCTGAACAAACAAGGTTCTGTCCTTTCAGGTATGCTCTCAAACATCTTCAAGAGGCTTCAAGCCAGATTACTCACCAATATGATTATTTTTTTCCATTAACTATTTCCAAATAATGTGCATTCCTAACAAAGCATTTCCCAATACAGCATTCCCTGAGTCTTGTTTTTATTATAATTTAATAAAATTAATCCTTTCTCTTTTCATATTTCAGTGCTCATAAGTACAAACAATTTGGTATATGTGAAGTCACTCTATTTCAACAAGTTCATTCCTGGGATTTGGGGCTTTTTTTAATTTTTTTTTAAACTAGCTGCCAAATGAGAATTAGGATGTACTGACTTCCAAATTCTTCCCCTGGCTCAATACACAAGTCATGGGAAGTGAAAATCCCTCCTCTTACCAACCCTAGGGCAGGGATTTAAGGAATGAAACATCAACTAATCTCTTCCATCTTAACTAACAGTGGCCCAATGCAATGCTTAGTGACAGAAAAAAATTGCCAGAAACTCCCCTCAAGTCTCTGTTGGTCACGTGTATGTTGAAACGAGCACAGGGAACATCACAGAAAGTCCATCCTGTATCCTGCTCCAAGAAGATTCAGCTTAATCTTTCTTGCAGTAAAAGGTGTCACCACCCTGCTCCTAGTTTCAGAAGGAACAGCAGCTTTGATACTGTATTCTGTTAAACTTTCCCTTGCAAATCCTAATACAAAAGAATAACCCACAAAAAAACAATGTCATGAGAAATAAGGGAAGTGCAACAATTAATAATGAAACAGTGAAATGAACAGCTTTGAACTGAGCAATTGAATGAAATGTCACAAAATCAAACTGGGAAAAGGAAGTAAACTGGTTGTTTCCCCAAGCTACTGAATTAGTGTTCACAGGACTGTCAATAGTTCCACTAACAACTGCAAGATCTTTGAAAAACTTGGTATTTCAGGTTCCTATCTGTTAAAATATTAGACTGTGCTGTGGCAATGCTCAGTGACCTTGTGTTTCAAGCACATATCCCAGTCAGACACTCTTCAATATCAGCAAGGACCACTAAAATTGCTTCTGCGCCCCTTAAGCCCTGTAGCATCAGTACTAAACCTGCCCTGTGCAACTCCAGCCAAGACTCTCCCTAAGTCATGCTGAGTATGGCAGAGAAAGTGCTTGAAAGATGGGACATTCCTTATGGCTTTTGAGGGCTGTGGTCTGCAGACTCAGCAGGCCTTGTGTGAAAAAAACCCTCATTTTTACTAGTTACTTTAATTAATACTTAATTCAAGCCACTAGAAAACAAAATGCAAACAAGCATTTGCAAGAGCATCTTATTTAAAACAGACAGCACAGTTGTGTTTTACCAAAGACACATACAAAAAAGTGAAAGAAACTCTAAACTAAACCTGCTTATACTAAGGTTGTATCAGAAAGGCTTCTCTTTCCTCACTCACTGTTAATGCTGCTTCCTACCTGATACAACTGTTGTCAAGGTTTTGGTTGCATTTGTGCTTTCTCTTCTTCAGCAGTAACATAAACGTACATCAGAACAATACAAAAAACAAGCACGCAAGTAATTCTATGAAACATATTAGCAGCCCTTGCCCAAGGTTGAACAGGACTGTGATTAAAATGCTGGAGTTGCTCATCTCCAGTCTCCACATTTTATGCATGAAACCAACAGCCAGCAGAATCATCAATAAATGATCTTTCTTCTTTCATTGGGCAGGTCAAATTCTTCATTAGTTTAATAAAACTTCTAAGCTTCTGGTACTAATTATGCCAAGAGTAAACATCTCATTTTGTCAAAATACAATTGATCATAGGTAATTAAAAACTTCAGAACATGACTGCCAGGAACACATTGATAAGGAAAAAACCCACACTGCTTCACCTTTTCTTATTGAAGGAAAAAAACCCCACCAAACTCTCAGTAAAGCTTCCACAGTTCTCTCGACAAGATAAAGTTCCATTAAAAATTTCTCCACTTATAAACCTTGTTAAAACAGTACTTCTCAATCTACACCCTTGCTCAGCTATCACCCTCTCATAGCTGTACGGATGCAACTATAAACCAAAATGCAATTTCTCACATCTTTTTACTTTTTTCAGTGGTCCAATTCACAGTCGCATAAGCATAACCAAGAGGGGAAGAATAAGCATCCGGCAGAAGGCATAAACTTTTAAGTCAGCCACTGCAAAACAAATCAACACAAAACCCCTAAGTACCTACGTAGCAAATCTTACTCTGTGAGCTATCAATGAAAAAAATTGCAGCAGATGCTACATAAACTGAAGATGCGCATTGTCCTTGCTTCTCAGAAGAACAGGAAGAAGTCCAAACAGTAACTGTGGGTTAGAGAGCAGCATCAACATCTTTATTTCGAGCACTGTTTTTAATTGCCATTCCTCTGCACAAAGGGATCACACTGATGAATTAAATCCCTTCTGACAAAAATCTATGATATACACAACCACTGTGAGGTGCAACTTTAAAACATCTGGACAAAACTGTCTTGCTCTTTGTTAAGAACACTGAGCCAGACTTCTTTGTTCCTAAGTTTCTAAATTGAGATGTGGCTTAATAATCACAAAAATATCTGAAACACAGTATTTGTTTCAAGAACAGCTCCTAAACCAGCCCCTACATGATCGCAAGCTCTGTAAGATGCAGAGGCAAAAGCAACTCCACTAAAATGACATGAAGTACCAATGTACGCAGGCAAAAGGTCCTGTAGCAGGACCAATTTGGCCAACATAAGCCTCAAGCACTATGAATTGATAGAATGAGCACCTTATAGAAGCTTCTTCTGTTCCTCCACTTATTTGCAAATGTCTCTCTTCAGCATTCGGAATTACTGCTTTCCCCTCAACTCTTACCCATTTGCTCAGCAAACGAAGATATTGCTTCCTAGTAAAAAGCTTTAATTGCAGTATGAACTGAACTACTAGATTTTTAAACTTGTACTTTAAGTAAGGTGGCTTGATTCCAGCTTTTAACAACTGAAGAAAGAGACCAACTCATGTAGCAAGTGATTTGGACAAGACACAGAAAGAAAACATGTCGCTCAGCTTGCCACAAGCTGCATACAGGAATGATGACAGGCAATGTGCAACAGAAATTGTACAATAGCTTACTTTTTTCCTTTGCTTCGCATGTTCTGACAAGAAGCTTTGTGATATAGATAGGTGACTGGATTCAGAAACCCTTAAGAAAAATCTGTATGTGTTCACATCAAGAAACATACACACATTAAACCAGCAAATTTCAGCTCACAGATACAGATAGAATCTGTTATCTTGCAAAAACATTCAGAGAGCTATTCATTGAAAATGCCACCTTTCCACCACGTCAACAGAGAAGTCCTTTTCAGCTAGTGAAAATGCTTTCCCCAGAAATGCTGTAACATCCCCATTCTCATCAGAAAAGCAAGGAAATGAATATGAGTATTTTAAGGACTCATAACATGGTCTAAAGAGAGCTCTTATATCAATAACCCTGTATGTTAGGAGCAGGACTTGGCTTGCAAATAAATGTTTGGCATCAAAACTATTTCAACTGGAATAGGTTTATATCATGAAACTGTTTATATCAGCATAGTTTATTTCATACACAGAAGTGGCCATAAAAATAACATTACAATACAATAATTACATGCATATATTTCCATAATGATAGATAGTTTTATGTTCAATAATGGAACAGTACATTTAAAGGAGTTAGTAGGTAACCCCTGGGTACTTATGATAGAGTATATTAGGCAGATGCTGCAAGACATTCCAAGGAAGATACTCATCAGGGTATGACAGAGACCTGCTTGATTAATTATCTTTACAATTCATGATGGGACTGGGCCCAAGCGCAAAGACAACAAATACCAACTCCGCCATTCAGCTACTTGGATTAATATGGAGCATAAGCAAAAATCTAAAGCATCCAGGAACAAATCTTTTGTGTTCAACAAGACAGTTTTACCAGAGTGCTTGGCGAACAAAGCAGGAATTTTGGCATGTATTTGTACAATCGTTCAGTTGGCATTGTGTTCTGTCAGAGTAAGCAGCCTGTTCTAAAACTTGTGTGAATATACGACTAAGTTGAGTAATGTTACTAGGACACTCATTTCCAAATTGGGGTAGAGTTAAACTGATCTCTCGCTTCAGACAAGCAAAACCTTACCAGGGTAGGAATCAGTTACTAGCAGCCAATTAATGAATTTAAACCCTATCATGCCAAACTAAGTCCATCCCTGAAACCAGTACAAGTGTATCCAGCTAAACTGAATAAGTTTTTAATGCCTGGACTCATCTGAGTTCTGAAAGCAAAGGCAATAAAGCAGCAGACAAAACCTTCAGTGGGACAACTTAACATTAACCAAGTTTCAGTACGCACAATGTACTGTGTATATCCATGATACATCTGATGCTGAGTAAGTTACTCAAAATGTGGAGCAAGTCAGCAGTAGAACCTGAAATTAAAGAGTCAACAATTTTGGTGACCCATACACAAAAATACAGACCACAGCAGCTATCTCAAGTAGCATTTCCCAAGTCATTTGAAGCACCTGCCTAAAAGGTTATCAACACACACTTACAGTTAATGACAGAAAGGACTGCAATACTTCCTCCTTACTGCCACAGACCCCTGAATGTATCACTGGCTCATAAAAATGACCTGAGGCAGTGAATAAGGAGAAATGAAGTGAAATCTCTAGGAAGTCTTATTCTTGATCTTGAAAACTGCAGCAAACACACTGGGCATGTGACAAGAGTACCCCCCTGCCAGATCGACAGAAGCAGACACACTAAATGCTTTCAGACAGCCTTCCAGAGTATCCAGGCCATTAATGAAAATATCCAGAATGAAAGGAAATGACCTTATGTTGGTTAAAACAGACGAGTGGATTGGCCTCTTTCAGGTTTTTAATAACAGATTTACAAGACATGACAGCACAGCAAGGGATAACTGACAAGGTTACCTCTCAGCTGGTCACACTTGTTTATGCATATAAAAATCTGCTTTTACAATACATGCTCAGGAAGAAAGCCTGAGTTTATACACTCGATTTGGAGCCTTAAAGTAGCAGCTGGAAGTGGCCAATGCTGTACATAAGATAGTAATGATAATACCAGAGATATGCCTGAAGCAAATAATGGCTGTACACGTGCTCAGATACTACAATGTCCTGGTTTAAGTCCAGCCAGCTATGTAGTTCGCTCACTCACTCCCCCCTCTTTCTTCTCCCCTGCTCCCAAGGGGATGACGAGGAGGATTGAAAGAAAGTAACTCCCATGGGTTGAGATAACAACAGTCCAGTAACTAAGGTATAACACAAACCACTACTGCTACCAACAATAATAATGATAAGGGAAATAACAAAGGAAGAGAATACAACTACTCACCACCCGATACCAAGCCTGACCCAGCAGTGAACCCCCTCTTCTGGGTTCCTGCCCCCAGTTTTTACATCCTGGGCATGACATATTGTGGTATGGAATACCTCTTTGGTCAGTTTGGGTCAGATGTCCTGTCTCTGCTTCCTCCCAGCTTCCCCCCCTCCCTGGCAGAGCATGAGACTCAGAAAGCCCTTGGTCAAGTAAACATTACTGAGCAGCAGCTAAAAACATCGGTGTTATCAGCGCTGTTCTCAGGCCAAAAGTCAAAAACACAGCACTGCACCAGCTACTAAGAAGGAGAAAAATGACTGCTACTGCTGAACCCAGGACATACCAATATTTTTGCATGAATTTAAATGATTCTTTGAGGAACAGACATAATGCTAAGTAAGCATGGGAAAGGTTGGCAGTGCCATGGCACCATCAGACCAAAGCTAGTTTATTGATCTTGTTATGATGTACTCCACTTGTAAATAAAACTGATGAATAGATGTCTCCCCACTCCAATTAAGAGAAGTAAGAAAGACAGTTCCTAAAAAGTAGGAAAGAACCAGATCAATAGAATAGAAATTTTGCAACAAAAGATGCTTGGCTCCACTGCAGAAAATCATGATTAATTTGCTCTTCTCTCTTCATGAAAGTACAATATGGGATCAGACAAATGCTCACAAATTAAGCTACCAATAAAAACAGAGAGCAAAAGCACATTGGCCATGAGAACAAACCACTGCCACATTTACTTAGGTTACGCATTTCAGTCCTCACATGATTTTTAGATCATTACCACATGATGGCCTACATTATATAAAAGACACATAAAAGCATATGCTACTTAAATATTTAGAGAAAGTCATTAAATGATGTTCTGCATCACAAATAACATGCTTTCAGAAAGCAGCAACTAGACAAAGTCTTCTCAAGCTCCGACTAAAACAACCTCCAAAAGTTTTCTGACATGATAGCAAGATACTGTCATACCATATGTGCCAGATGATTCCTATAGTAAAATCTGTGTACAGTACAGGGGTACACACACACAGACAGAGCATAATATGAACAAGAATGACAAGAAGGTATAAGAAAAAAGCAAACCCATTCAGGTAAACAAGTACTTTCCTTAGAATAGATTTACCTGAGACTCCAATTCTCCCAATCTACGCTTCCTGGCATGAAGAGCTTTACTTGGAAAAGCCCAGAAATAATTGGAAGTTCCAATTCTATCAGTGTCCACCATGCCATCATCAACTAAACTTTGCAGAATCTCTTTCACTGACATCGAGGCTAATAAAAGCAAAAATGTCAAATTAGAAACGCATAGCATTTAAACTACAGAAAATTATGCAAACCATAAGTCCGTAATAATCTGTATGAATATTTTACTGTAGCATCAGTTAGCCAGAAGATTTCAAGAGGACACCATGCCTGATGCTTCACTTGAAGGGATGAATCCCAAATCAGCCGTTTATACATCAAAGCTGCTACTTGGTACAGTCTGCTACCAGATGTTTGTGGAACACCACTCACGAGTATCATAAGACATACATGCATATTACAATACAAACCATAACAAACTCAAGAGAGGGTACTTGAGAAGCTATCTTGCGATCTTAATTCTAACATGGATTAATTTACAATTTCTTGATTAGGAGCGTAATTACATTTCACTTTGTAATGCTTATCAAAGCATTTAACAGCAGCAGAGGCACCAAAGCCATCTGTTTACAGTCTCAGAAGAGGCAGATCTTACTTTTGATTATAGCCAGCTCCAATACAGAAAGCGAACTGCAGTCAAAGGATTCAAATCGTTTCTCAATGTAATTGTTCATTTTCTAGCAAATGTGTGGTATAACTCATCATTTTTAAAACTGTGTCTGTTCAAAGTAATTGTTATTACTCAAGATTGTTATTACTCAAGATTGCAGATATAAAGACTTTTGAGCTACTTTATGGTTTTCAGCGTCTGACTTTCAAGTCTACAGGGGATCCCAGATCAGAAACATCCAATCTTTTGGAAGCTACAGGCCGGATAGCAGCATGGGGGGCATTTCCAAAGCCTAGACATTGTTCTTTTCAGAGTAACTGGGGTCTAGGGTGCATGGCTAAATGCCTTTATACGCAGACGCAGGATGAATGTGGACTATTAAAATGTGCTGATGATTTTAGAAACTCTACATTCCAGACTTTTTAATACAACATTCCATTGCTTGTATTTACTGTTTTGCATCCTCTTCCTGCACATTATGATTAAACATATGCATTGACAAACCAATCAAGACCACAGCACATCTTTTCAGAAGCCTGTGAGTGCCCCTGTTAGCTGAAGACGTAAATGCAAAATACTGCTTTGCAATATTCACATATGCCTGCAGTTCTTTCAAGAAGCACATTCACTCTTGCAGAGCCATAAAGGCATATTAGTCAAGGACAGTGGCAACTACACAAAGTTTATGCCTTGCCACCCTTTTGTTAATGAACACAGAAGGAAGAGGAATGAGGAACACAAAAACAACTCACCAGTGTATGATAAATCCTCCTGGACTTAATCCTAAACCAATGGATCTCATCAGGAAGACTTTCACTGAAAAGATAACCCCTTCCATTTACAGCTGTCCTGCCATTTTTTGTGGGGGGGAAAGCTTATCTGGACTAGCATTTTAAGATATTTGTGACATTACAGAGAGACATTTAAATCCTCTGTTCACTACCTGAGGGCATATAATTATTGCATACACCGAAGGCCACTGCAGTCAGGCATCTCGGAGCCTAGGAAAAAAATCCCATCCCATTTAACATCAGTAAACTGAGATAGGAGTAAGCTATTCATGCCATTTTCAAACCTACAGCCCTCCCATTGACTGGTCACCCTTTCTAACCATTTTTCCCCATCATTACAATCACAAACCTAAAATTGTAGCCAAGAAAGTTTACACTGTATGACCTGTATGACTCAAGAGAATTAAGTTTTGTAAACACTTACTAATCCCTTTTTCTTTTGGAGCAATCTTCTCTATATCCTTCAACTGGAACACATCTTTCTGTGCAAAACATAAAAGACACTTTAGCTCCAAATGACAGCATCATCTAAGTCTGGGTGGGTTTTTTTACACTAAAGTCAATGTCAAAAAAAGCAAGTAGGAAATACATTGCATTTTTATGTTTTGCTAGGGAATATACTAATAGACTTAGAACACACACTAATTAAATAATTTTAAAAGACTATTATTGTAACAAGTACTTTTCTGCTCTTTGCTGTTCTCAAGTCACAGAACCATGGAATAGTTGAGGCTGAAAGGGCCCACTATCCCTTGGAATGGGGATGGCAGTCATCCACCCCCATTCCAAATGGAAGTTGAGTCATCCAGCTCAACTGTCCTGCTCAAGCAGGGTCACCTAGATCTTGTCTCTAGTTAAGTCTGTAAACCCCTTAGGACAGACAGAGCCCAAGTTACACTGCCAGAAGCAGGTGCACCACGTTGCCCAAGTACTCAAATACCACAGTGTTCTGTTTAATAGGTGAAATATTATGAAATACCTATGTCACATTATAATTTTAGCTCTGCTTCTGGGTCCCCTGTTTTAGTCTCCCCAGTGACCTCTGCCAAGTCCCCTCATCTTTTCTACATTCAGACGTCTTCCTCCTCTCATAAACTGCAGTGAGATACTTCCTAATCTCCTACTAACCCTCTAACAGGACAAACTCAAAATTAGAAGACTTGAATAGGGAGCACCTGAAGCATTTGATACCACCTAAGCATCTCCATGCCTTGGCACAGCCTGGGGATGAGCCACCTGATCAGAGGCTATATGAATCAAGCTCCGTCCTTGTAACTTATACATTGATGACACAGGGCATCAGTGAAATGCACAGCAGGATATACAGAGGTCATCTACAGCTAAGCTTCTTTCAGGACCTGTTTTCCCAACAATGTAAATACAGGACAATTACAAGTTACTTACTGTTTCAAAGAAGATCTCCATCATGCGAGCTCTCTTCTCCTCAAAGCTCAAACCTTTTTTCTTGGACTAGAACAGGGTAAAAAAAACAGCAAATCAACACATTCAGCAGCTTGAATAATTAACATCTGCTCAGAATTCAAATCTATTTACCTCTAAAGTTATATTTGCTGTCCTTTAAAATACTGTGCAACTAACCCCAGACTTTCAGATAAACTACATCTTCCCAAAGAATCAAAGGTTTTTTGTTTCAGGGTTGTTATTTTTTGTTACAACTCTTATTTATCTTGTGATACAGAGGTGCTAGTGTGAGATGTAGTCCATTGAAGTTTTTATTAAGGAGACAAAGTACATTCGAAGGTACTACATCTTTCTTCAAACTTCCTACCCAACCTTCTGATTTCAAGGTCACACTTTAAAAGCTATGCTGCTTTCTCTGCGGTTGTGTAACTGAGTAGTAAACAACATGGATTGAAATAGAAGCAAAAGGGAGAAATAACTACTCACATACTGCTACCTGTAATACAAAACTGACAGATGCTATTTTGACGTGCCCTTGTAAAATCAGGACATAAAGTACTTCATAGAGAATTGGAGTTTTATTAACAGCATCCAGCACACTCTTCAACAGCCCAAAAGCAGTGGCTGTAACATTAACGAGGACCGTTTCCCCTTGCCCCACTCCTTGCTCCATGGTCTAGGTGACCCTGCACTGCTACATGTGACTACAGGAGATGGAAAGGTGGATTGAAAGAGCAAAACAGGATGTTGGCAAAAGGTGGTCTCCCTCAAAAAAGAAAAACAAAACAACATAAATATTGCTGCTCTGCAGTCAATGGAAGTAGGGATTTTAATAACATGGTGCTTCAAGAAAGATAACTTGGGTTTGTGTCCAAGTTCCACTGGAAAGGAATTGACAGCTAATGCCATTTTTTACTTCTTCACTACTGCTTCCTTCTTAAACAAATCACACAGTGGCGCAGCGCAATGTCTAAAACATCTTTCAGGAGCAAAACATCTGGACTGACTTAGATTTTTAACAATAAATTGAGAAACCAGCTTATGCAGCTACAGGAAAGAACAGAAGCAGTTCAGTATGACATTTAACAAAGTACTATTAATACTTTCTGAAGTCTCCTCCCTCCTGCTTTAGCCAGTGATGCCCTACATAAGCACTGACATCCCAGCTGTCTCTGATGACATCAGTACATCACAGGATTGGTACCCGGAGCCTCGACATACACACAAGTAGGGGCACAGAGAACAGACTGATCACCTTCTTTCTGCCTGCCTTCCCAAACAGCCTAAATGACAACGGCAGCAAGAGGAACAAAAACCCACAAAGCCTAACATCCCTCAGAAGCCAACAGACTCCAACAGACAGAAGTGACAAATCAACGTGTTTTCCAGGTAAGCTTTATTAACCTTCACGTTGGTTTTGCTCTCCTACCTCTCAGCTAGGTGCTCACACCTACACAACACAGCAGACAGATCGCTGCTCGGCATACTTGGCCACACCAGCCACCCCTTCAGCTCCCCTCCCCTCGGCACCACCCGCGGCCACACCGCGGTACCGGGGCGCCCGCCCGCCC
Source organism: Psilopsiagon aurifrons (assembly GCA_025447955.1). Lineage (NCBI taxonomy): Eukaryota > Metazoa > Chordata > Aves > Psittaciformes > Psittacidae > Psilopsiagon > Psilopsiagon aurifrons. The sequence goes on from JAOEHY010033224.1 coordinate 30,033, forward strand.
GAGCTGCGGCTGCGGGGCCTCCTCTTCCGGGTTCCTTAGATGTACATTGCCCTTCAAGAACCCAAACATAGCCCACGCCACGGTAACGCCGTACCCCCCGCCACCGGCGCCGCGGGCCCCCCCAAGAGCGGGGGGAGCGCGACAGGGTCACGGGTACAGCAGCCGCACCGCGCTCCCTCAGCGGCCGCAGGCGCGGAGGGAAAGCGAGGAGCGGGTTACCAGAGGCAAAGGCCTGCTTGCTCCGCCCGCTCTACAGCCTCATTAACCGGGCACGGCGCCGCGGCTCCTGCCGCGGAGGGAAGGAGGGACAGCAACAGTCCCGCCGCAGCAGCCGCTTACCATGTCGCCTCCTGCGCGGTTTGAATTCGGCGCCACCGGCACCGAAGAGGCCACCGAGCACCGCCCCAGCGGCGCGGCACACAGCGGCCGCTGAGCGGAGCTGCCGGGCGGGACGGACGCGCGTTAACCCGGCTGAGGGGGGCCGGGCGAAGGGCGGGGCGGAGCGGAGCGGCCCCAGGGCGGAGCGGGCTGGGCCGTGCCGTGCCACGGGCGGTCATGGAGTGGTTTGGGTTGGGAGGGCGCTTAAAGCTCATCCAGCTCCGAGCCCCTGCCGTGGGCAGGGATACCTTCCTCTAGAGCCGGTTGCTCAAAGCCCCGTCCGACTGGGCTTGAACACTGCCAGGGGTGGGGCAGCCACGGCTTCTCCGGGCAGTAAAGGAGGGAAAAAAAGATGTATAAGGTTAAATTCTGGGTTTTATACCTTGTGCAATCAGCCATGCGTCACACGCAATACCTTTGCGTTTTTAGAAACCAGACTTGCCCTACCAGAAAGCGGCTATCATTCCTCTCATTTTATGTGCTGTAACACCATGTTTGGGTTTGGGGGGTTTGTTTTCTTAAACACATGGTGCAAGTCTCAGTGAACGTGCTGAGATTTAGAGGCGATACTTCAGGTTTACTTTTGCATGTGGCATTGCCCAGCCTTTACAGCAAAATCCCTCAAGTTTGCATTTTGTCCCCCTGTGTTTCTCACTACCTACTCGTTTTGTATTTTGGTAGAAAGTGTGCTTTTCTTGACTGATGCCATGGCCATATCTTCAATATGTATTTCCTGTATTACTGGAAATTGTAAAAAATAACAGAATAGAAAGTTTAAAAATATTTTAACCCCCCACCACCACTGGCCCTAATCATCAGGTAAAAAACAGTTGTTTCTGAGTCTCTGCCTACAGTGGTGGGGTTGGAGATCCAAGGATAGGAGCCTGGTGCCTCCAGGTGGCTGCCCCTCTGAGCTGAGGCCCCGAGTCTGCCTGCCAGCTGCAAGCTGCATGTTCTTTACCTGAGGCCCACCAGCAAGGGTGAGATACAAACACACTAACGGTGGCCTAAAACCACGTCTTTATGACTAGCCCATTACAGGAGCAACAGGACCTGGAGAAATAAACCCCTCCCTGCCCCTGGAAGCAAAGGATCTGGGCACATCTGGTGCTGCTTGAATCAGTTGTTTATGGTGATGGCTGTTCTAGGGGCCAGGCTGGATGGGGCTTTGAGCAACCTGGTCTAGTGGAAGGTGTCCCTGCCTGTGGGAGTTGGAACTGGATGGTCTTTGAGGTCTCTTCAAGCCCAAACCAGGCTGTGACTCTATGATTCTAACCACTTCAGTTGCTTGCAGTTTAATTATTAGTTGTGCTAAGGTAAATTGCCTTCCTTCAGCTATAGCAGTTCTGGGAAATTGCTCTGCAGTTTAACAGTGGTGGGTTTGCATCTGCCACACTGATTTGAGTTTAAATTCAAGCAAATGAAAACATGTGAGCCAAAACATACAGGCAGTCCCCGTGAGGGTTTTTTGTCGCCTTTGCAAGGTGCCCCCTTTCCTGAAACCTGGGGTTCTGTTCCACACATACCTGGCCCATGGTCCATTTCCTCATTGTGCACACCAATGTATTCCTGAAAATGAAATGCAAGTTAGAAAAGACATTGTTAATACAAAGCTTAATATTCATACAGAACACAAAGCTTCTCCTTCTTTCACACTTTCTTGTGCATCACATTTTCAACTCACTACCTGGCAATGAAATCTGCTGGCATACCTCCTCATCTGTTGCAAGGGCTCATATTCTGTTAACCCACTTTTCCCTTCCTTTGGCCAGCCCTCAAAGTGTGTCCCCATGCTCGCTGTAGCAGCTGTTTTCCTCCTGTCACCATGACCTGCTCTCGCCTGGGACATGGGCCCCTTCCTGCTCCTTCACAGCCAAATAAAACCAATCTCCACTCGTTGCTTTAGCACTGCCAAGCAAATGGTTGCTACCACATTTGCTGAGCACGTGTTGCAATGTGGGTTTTCTCCAAGTGACGCATGAGAGAAGAGTGGGTGTCAGAGCTTAACATGCTGCTGGGAGACGAGGAAGAGGAGATGGACGAAGGAGTTTCAGAGAGATACTCACTCTGAAGCAGCCTTGGGACACATACCTCAGCACTGCTCCGGTCTCCCCATCACACCTGAAAGTAGACTGCCAGCCAACACCCAGGTCTCACCTCCTCACACACCTGGAGCCACAGCTGGCAGCTATTCCTGGTCTCACCAGTTTAATGTGATCACAGCAACCAAGCCAGCCCAGCACATCCCCCTCTAAAACATTAGGTCATGCTCTTGGGTGACAGTGGGGCAGGAAGCTCAGTAAGTTCTTCTGCACATGTCCCTGGGGATAGCCAGGCTCAGCTGCTCCATGTGCACTGGCAGCCCATAAACCCTTCCGTGGCCAAACCGTTAGGCTTGACTTACTTTGTAGTAAGATGTTCCTTGACACCTCCCAGATTTTGCAGTACCAGATCAAAACTAGATGGTTTGAAAGCCCATGGGGTGGAAGAGGTCCCAAACAGGGGAAGAATATATAGGTGTATCTCATGCTTTGTCATGTGAGGATAATTTTCTATTACTGAGTAAAATGGAATAAACTGATAATACATAAAAAGGTCTGACATTCTGAATGGGCTTCAGAAGGTCTAAATGTGGTATTTCACAAAACTGCTAATCATGTGCTATTAATATAAACCCAAGATAATAGATGGAAATACTGTGGATGGGGGACTTGTAACTGAGCTTTTCTGTTAGAAGATTTTTCTCATTCACTGATCTTCTTAAACTTTAGCAGTTTGAGCTGAAATTTTCTATGCTAGGTGCCTCACTGAGACTTTAAAGTACTGGCCAAAACGGGGTTTTTCTGTTCCAGAGGTAGAGAAAATACACTGCTCTGTCAGTGTTAAAATATGCTTAGATGGGATGAAATCTGTGCTGTCCTTCATTTTGCCCATACAAACTTGTAATTGAATTAGATACATAAATTCTCTTTTGAGAGGACATTAAAGTGACAATGGCAGGCAGGAAGGCTGGGAAGGAGGAGAATTAAAATTGCCCTACTTTAAGTTTGTTCCTTTCATATATATGAACCATAGTGCAGTCTTTATTTACATGAGCTAGTTTTTCAGCAGAAGGGAAGAATTCAAATTGAACAGCAGATCAATTTATTTCCAGAAGAGTAATAGCAAACATTTTGAGTCTTGTGGCTACCTCCCACATCATCTATATGACTGACAGCAAAAAGATGCTTCAATAGGGCTTGAGGATGGAGGACAGGGAGAGCTCTAGGAGATGCTTGCCCATGGGAGGCGATACCACCTTCTCTGAGGTCCAAGCAATCTGCGGTGGGATGAGGCTGGGTATCAGGAAGCAGTACAATCCATGAGTATCCCACACAGGTCAGTCTCTACAGCATCTGCTGCCTCTTTTCATTCTCATCCTATCTTCCTGCATTATGGGGCTATTTCTGGGGACAGCGAGTATGAGACGTGAAAAATAAATCTTCAACCATGAAAATAACAGAGGAAACAAGCTTTATTTTTATTGTTTGAAAGTTTTGTGCGTGGTAAAGGTACACATTTGACTGGTTTTCCTACATTTCCAAGACAGTAATTCTTTTTAATCGTCAGCTAAAGCATCAAGAATACTGTGGCACACAAGAAGCTAAAGCTACGCGCGCGCGCACACACACGCACACACATACACACAAACACTTTGATGTGCATCTTTCATCCTTGACCTTAAGGAGACAAAGTTTGTATTTAGCCTCACAGGAATTAAAAAAACCCCAAACAACAAAACAAAAACAACAACAGAAGGAACAAGTGAGAAGAATATTTCATTGTGTCAAGAGAGTGCAAGGCTTACGTGTACACAAAACATACGAGATTGACTTACAAAGATGGAATGTACAAAACCTTTAAAAAAAGATAAAATAAAGGAAACAGACAGACTCACTCCCAGAAGTGGAAAACTGCAGCGTTATCAACTGGTAGAGGTTTCTAACAGGGGCAACTGCCCCACACCGTGCAGCTTAGGGAACATTCCCATGTCATAAAGCCAAAGCAAAAGTGTCAGGGTTAAGGCTGTGTTGCTCACAAACATCAACTGAAAGTGCTGTACATTCATCAGAAATAACACCACCCGTTAGGAATCTTCCTACTCCATAGCACAAATACCTTCCGCGCACTCTCCACAAACAGGCCAAAACAATTGCTGCTCACAATTCTTGAAGACAGTTTTCAGCGTACATCGCGATTTCATAACTAGCTGTCACCCACAACTGAAAGTAATTGTTTTATAGCAAATACAACATATTGGGCACTTATAGTTCTCATTATGGCAACACTAGATCCTTAATTATAAAAAATATTGACATAAAAATTGAAAGCCCTCTAGCTTTTACAGAATGGAAGAGCATTTGCTAATAAATCACTCTCCCATTACATTAGGCAAATGATTGCCTAAACCATTTTCCTTTCCTTTGTCGGCTACATTGCTGCTGGTTTAGCATATGTAAAAATCCCCTACTGTTTATATTGGATTTATCTGAGCAGATCCTTTTATTATTCTATTCACAAAACAATGAAGGTACATTTGGCTAGTTTGTCCTAAAATGCTCCAAATTACACAAGATCTGATAACCTTCTGAGATTACTTCTGGGTCAGAGATTAGTTAAATGAAGCACATACTTTCACCATTCATGCTGTGCTGCTAGTCAATTAGCATTCCAGGGAAGTCAAGGGAACATTTGGTTATACCTGAAATCTGGCAGCAAAATGCCTATAAACCTTTAATAAATGGTAGCAACTCAGCAAAATAAGTAGTGCAATTTTGCTGTTCACTTAATTGGATAAGAAAAACAATCTGGCATGTTTTTAGAACAGAATTTCTGCGTTGGGTGCTCTTTGTAAGCTTTGTAAGCCAAGTATTTTAGCTAAGTTAGCTTCAGAAGCACACTGTAAAGGCAATGTGTTTCTCTGTTTCCCGGTGTCAGGCAGATAAGGTCAGACTTTGGAAATGAATGCCCTAAGCCACTGAATTTGAAACTGTAGTTGGCCGCATTTGCTATCAGAAGGAACTCCAAATTGGCGACATTTTTTCAGATGCAGTAAGTGCTGCTCTGGTGATACTGTCTGAAAACCCAAAAGACTTCTGTTCAGTCTTAAGAAAAAAAACCTACATCATCCCTAATAGCTGTTAGCTGGGTTGTAAGCGGGTTGTGTGCAGAATTCCATACTTCAACAGGATGCACAGGTTTGACACAGGTTATATAAAATCCCAGGAAACAATACCGAGTCAAAGGGGCTTTTGAAGAAAAGTGTTTACATTAAATAGCACAAGCCTTAAGTACGGTTTTGATAAATAGGTTAAGATTTGATTTTGGTGCTCTCAGAGTTCCTGGCAACAGAGAGATTCGGCAATTTTTTCTTGAGTGGAAACTTTGCAAGATTAGTAAAATGTTGTTATAAAAATCCAAACTTGGAACTACATTTGATTAATATTATCTGTAACTAACAGCAACAGCACATTTCTCATTTTCTTTTTATCTCAGTGAACGCATTCAACCTCTTCTCTCCTGATAAATACAGTTAAAATTATACATACCTTTTCTTCATTGATAAATTTGCCATTTAAAGGCATTCCAATGTCAGAAATTGTTCATTTGCCAGAAGGCTGCTTGTAAGGACACTTGGAAGGAAATTACTTGATCATCAGAAATTTTGGTCTACAACTTTGTTAAATTTTGATAGGACAGTTTATTGTGTAATGACTGAGATACAGTCTTCAGAATTTTAGGACAAACTCAGTTCAAGCAGAGGATATTTTGTTCTCTTGGTAATAACAAACTTGAGTTTTAACATTTCAAAAATGAAACCACCAGTTTCTTAGCTGCATTATGTAGTCCAAACCTTAAACCTTATACACGAATATTTATTCCAATGAAATAAGGAAAGTTATCTTTGCATGCAAATTTGTAAATTGAATCTATGTGCAAAAAATAAACAAGGGAAAGAAGAGGAAATATCTTTAAGAAACAATAATTAAAACCAGACAAACTCCACATTTAAGAACCTTGGGGTCTTGCATTTTTACAAATCAAATGCATCTTTACGTAAAAACCATTATTTTTTTCTCAAATTAATTGAAACAACAACCTTAACCTTTTAGAAATAAGACAAATACTTATAACAAGTAATTTAATAAAGATTTCTTTCCATTTTGCAAACATGCTTAAAATAATCCCTTGTTCATGACCCAATGCCCTTTTGTTTCAAGGCTCTAAAAGTGAGAAAAGAGACAGTACTTCCCAGGCTGTTGCAGGCATTGGCAGCAAGCTCACCAGCTCCTCAAATGAGGTTTAAGAGCGAGCACTGCTCTATCTTTATTAGGCTATGGTAGCAATTCATTCTTTGACCCCTGGATTTAGAAGTAAGAATAAAGCCAATGCTACTTTAAAAAGGGCAAGTTCAAACTTTAAAAAAACACATTAAAACCAGAACCATGATTGTAAGCATTTCCAGTTAAATTAATACTTTAACAAAGGATATGGTAGAGAGATCCTGCAGGAAGGAGGAGGGACATTGTTTTCATAGTACTGCCATTTACAAATGGCATACATATGTTCCAGTTTGCTGAAATAACCTACATTTTTATTATTATTATGCCCATCAGTCATACATACGTACATACAAATAAATCAGAACAAATCTCAGAGTCCTCATTTTCTCCTCTAACAAAATTCCCTTTGATGAAGGACTTCAGGAATTGATTCAAATTCATTCTTATTTGCAATGTATTTTTTCTCATGTAAAAACAAATAGCTTTGGTAACCCTTGGCTTTCCTATACAACCTCTGTTTACCGCAGTTCCTTTGGTTGTATAACGTAGGTCCTCCATAGGGGTACCTCTCTGGCTTTCTGTCCTGTGTGATGCTGTATTTTTTTTTATTGGTTAATACAATGAATTGCCTTAAGGAAACATGGCAATGAATACATACAAAAGAGTGGCACACATGAGGTTAATTGAGTTGACATTGTAATAACCCTGATCCTAATAAACTAGTTTGGTGTCAAAAGGTCTGTCATTGCACAGAAATTCAGTTCTCACTAATGTATCACTACAGTTAAGTTTTTCCAGAGCTTTAGAAATGTCAGGTCTCTGCAAAGAACTTCCAGCACATTGAGCAAGAGGAAGAGTGATAACAAGCACATGAAACAATCCTTCATTAATCCCACATGAGTAGGGAATTTGCATTGATTCTCATAGTACTAAACGTTGAGCTGCATTAGGTCTGACAGCTAGAGCTAGAAGGATTTTGTGAGACTTAACCTTACACTAAAAGGACCTACTTGTTACAGATAGTAAGACCGAAGAATGTTAGAAGTGTAATACCTACCATGATAATGAGATCTAGAAGATTCCCAGGATTACCTCTGGGTTAAATAATGCATAACAATGATACTTCTTCAAATTTGGAAGCTCTGAGCAGGAGCTACCCTTCGCAGTCTTCAAAAAGCTTTGGGGACTTTTCCCAGATTTTCCTCATTTTTGCCTAATAGTTAATTCCAGTTCCATAAGTTGCAGTTTGTGTTTAATATCACATTGTCTTTATGAATTCAGTTAAAGAGTATTTTCTATATTAACCCTTGCAACAAAAAGTTCAGTGAGTAACGTAAGAGGTGCGAGACAAGGTAAGTTTGGAAATTAACACAAGAAGTCCATAAGAGACTCCCTCATTATTAAAAAGGAACTCAAAGTAGGAGACATCCTGCATTGGATCTCTAGGATCAGTCTTTTCTTAAGGGTGGACGAATAACCAGCTCCAGAGCTCATTGCTACTGTAAGTATCGATAGACTTTGAAGCAGTGATTTCCAGAGTCTGCAACTACAACATGGCCATCTGAAGTAAGGGCAAGACCCTGAGGGCCATAAAGTGGGTCAGCAGAGGTGTTAATGTAGGATAAAAAAGATCCGCTTCCATCAAAAACCTTTGAGGGTGAGAAAGCACAGAATAAATGTTATGAATAAAAAAGAACAATAGCAGACACAAATCTGCTGTCAGTTATACCATTATACTTCTCATTTCTGAAATGGTTGACATACACTAGAATAAACAAGTCAGTATCTGATTTGTTATTCTCATAATATACAAGTTTATATTCTTGTATTCAAGTATTTTCTCATTAAAAAGAACTAATTAAAGCTTCCAGAATCGTTGGCAAGAATTAAACATGCAATGAAATAATAATAGCATCTCAGCTTTTCCTTGTTCTAAAAGTAGTCAACTACAATGAACCAAACTCAATCAGGTACTCAACCAACACCTTGCTTTCCTAACAAATATTACTACTGTGGCTAGCACAACTCTTGGCTTCTCACAAAGAGAAAACCAGGAATTTGTTTGCACTGTTGACAGTGCTTTCAGAGAACAACTCATAAGCAGCTCGCTTATTTTTATATTCAGTGAAAATAATACATACAATTAGTTATTTATTAGATATTCTTTGGCAAGCAGGCAAGCTTTGTGATTAGCACTTGAAAGATAAAACAAGCATAACTCTCATAAATCAAAACCAGAATATTTTCTCCACATTTAATAAAGATTATAAAAATCATTCACCCCAGGGTCTATTTGCCCCAGATCGTTTGCTTTTTCATGTTTGCCACCATGTCTCCAATCTTCTGTTATGGTGATTATAAATTACTATCATCTCAGCAATGCTTGCAAGTCTTCTAAGTCATCAAATAGCTTTTGGGGAACTACTTGGATTCAAAAGCCTCGGTCAGAGTAACCATCAGAGTTACTAGCAGTCACACTGGAAAGTCATCTGATGCCCCCAGTTCCAAGTGTGGGCAGACCAGCAATGAGGCATGTAAAAAGCTGTGTTAAAAAAACTATCACTTCTAATGCTATCATCTTGCTTCTTGTGAAGTCTGAAGACTTCAGTAGCCAGAGTTATCAATCCATTGGTTTTCTCAATCAAGCACCTTTGAAATATAGAAATTTCTACCTGTATTCGGCTGTTTCCCCAATCTGCTACGATAATATTTCCATTGGAATCTACAGCTACTCCAGTTGGTGCATTAAATTGTCCATTTCCTTCTCCATTTGACCCAAACTTCAGTATGAATTCTCCCTCCTGGTTAAATACCTGTATGGGTTAAAACAAAAACCTGTGTATGACATATCAAAGATAAACCTAGGAATTGAAGAGTTCCCAGGAGCACAGCCCCCTGAACACACACACACACACACACACACACAAAAACAAACACACAAACACACACACACACACACACCCACACACAAGGTGCCCATCTCTCCCTCCAGCTCCCCTATACCAGACAGTATTTCCCTTTTCACTTAAAATCTGCTTCAGCTCAGACACAGAGGGGAGGGCCCCAGGAGCCCTTCTACAGCTTGTGCATCTTGAATTAAGAGAAGCCAAGTACAGATATGGCACTGGGAGTCAGTCCTACAGAAACACAACTGAATAGATGCACTCTGACTTCAATAGTCTAACAAATATTGATAATCATGGCATGCTGCTCTCTGTACCGACAGTTTAATAACTGAATTCTCTGTGATGGTTACAGGTTTAGACAGCGGAAAGATGGAACCAGTCGATGACTATTCTGCCAGTGACCTGGATGCACCAGTGGGAGCAAGTGAGATACAGGATGTGTCATTTACATAGTACTGTAGCCATCTCTATTTATTCTGGTCCATCTTGGACTCAGGCCCAGCTGTGCCACAAGGTCCAACAACATTCTTAGAGCCCAACTGTGGCTTGCGCAAGAAAACTCAAAGACCCAACAAGTGCCAAGAGCACCCTGAAGTGCTAATGAGGTGCAAGATGTGAGGAAATCATCCTGTTCTTGAACACCCACAGTGAACAGAAAAAAGGCATATGGCAGAAGAAATGAATGAAGTACCAGGTTGGTGCCTCAGATGATTAAAGGAAGTAGAAAAAAGTCAACTAATTAAAAAAATAGGCAATGATGTATTGCTCTCTGCCTGGGTGTAAGTGGGGATGGTGAGTGAAGGAATGAGAGAGAAGCCTACGCTGAGTAGGATTTTCCATAGAGGATGCCTGAAGAAAGGTATGTGCTTGAAGGTTGATGGGGAAGGGAGGGTAATGTTGCTGGGTGACAATATTTAATTCAAGACTCAGGTGGCAGGAAGACCTTTGGGACCCCTAAGAGTGAAATCGATTTATTTATAAACTTATTTATTATTTAAACCAAAATATACTTTCTCCTCTTCACCATCTAACAAAAGATAACAGCATCGCCCAGATTATAAATGACTCTCCAGAATGTCAACAATTATCTGAACTGATTTAGAGGACACTGCACAAATAATAATCTTTTCCTGTTTGTTAGTACCAAACTGTAACAACTAACATTTTTATCCCATTGACTCACATTGGAGACAGATGGAAACGCTCTGTTCTCATTAAGAATGCAATAATTAGAAATTTCCTAAGATGTCACACTTCTTACATCTCTTCACTTGCTTTTTTTCATTTTAGGTTGTCCTTGTTAAGTCTCTCTAACGTTCTTGTTACCATGGCAAGCCCTGCTGGTGGAGGGGTAATTTGTGGGAGCCATAGGCCTCCTGCTGCTAAACCACACGAACAATATCTTTTAGGGCTCCTGCAGCAGGCTTGGTTTCTTTGATGTAATCCAAACCATGAGCTACAATTTCTTCTCTAATTACAAAAGGATACAAAAGCAAAGTTGCTATTCAAAAGCTGGATGTTTCAGCGCCACTCAGAATATGAGGGTATCTATGGTCTGACAGTGATTTCCTCTTTCAGGTGAAGAACTGGACTGAGGTTTAAATCAGAATCCTCAATTGTTGTGTTCAATCAGAACAGGCAATCATTAAGTGAAATCCCTGGGATCTCACCAGTGTATGGGACTGGAGGACCGGGATAGGACAGCGTTCTGCTGCACATGTCCTCCTGCTGCTGTTGTGTATTGAGGGAGGGGAAAAGAGCATGGAAAGTGACTGAAAGTGAATGTCATAGCCTGAAAACTCACGTGCAAAGGTGAGAAATTTCTGAAATGGCCTGTAGCTCTTCAGACACATTTTCCACCATGTGACGCTTATCCTTGCGTTGGTTTGTTATCAGGACAAACAAATATACCACCTTGTCTTACCATGGCTATTTAACAGGTATGGAATTAAAGATTGTCAGGTACTTTGTTATACTTTTATTCAACTAGAAATGTGGAACTTTTGCTGGGAAATTCAAAAGCAGTTACCAGACTTACTTAAAATAGGAAAGAATATAGGATAAATAACAGGTTTGGCAGAGAGCTAGTAAGAATAACTAAATCGATATTATTTATCTCAGGAACAACTTGTGTTTATGCAATTGAATTAGAGAACATTATAGTGGCACCAAAGGCAACAGATTTTATCTCTATTAAGCAACGTACTGCATGCGAAGATCTTTGAATGTGCAGTCTTTATATCAGACATCATACATACAGTGTGATATCTTTGTTTTTAGCAATACTTAATTTTCCCCATGAAAGTACCAGGATGAAGTAAAAAGCTTTCTGAGTTGCCATTGACAGTACCTTGACAGAATGGTTATGAAAATCTGTAATGATAATTTCATTGTTGCTGTTTACAGCTGCAAAATGAGGACCTGCAATGCAAAGGAAGAAAAAAAATATAAACAATAACAACACTAAATCAAAAAGTTTTCTTAATTAAAAAGGTTATTCAGACTGACAGAATATTGTATTTGGCTTCTGAGCAGTAATAGCCAAGTTGAGAATATCCGTTTCAAGTTAGGAGTAATTTCATTTCATGTTTTAAAAAGCTCAGTATGCCTTTTCCTAGCATTTTCCATTTGCATAACTGTGTCTTCCTGATCTCAGTCTGAACACTATTTCATTGCACTCATTTTCTAATGGGAAGATACCACTTAGGGCACTGGTTAATGTGTACCACATCACTGGAAACACAAAGCACAGTGTAGTTGATTATCATGAGCAACTCAGTGTGGGCATTACAAAGTATTTACAAAATACTAGTAAAGATCAGTCCTTCTTGGGTCACTGATCTGAAATGCTTCCAGGCACAGGGAGGTAGATAAAACAATCTGGTTACAGCTCCATTTGCAGAACAGATGTTGCCATTTTCCCCACCAATTAAAACATGAGGTGAACAGGAGCTGTATGCTTAGTAGAGCCTTTCTCCTCCCAGGAAAAACAAGTAGGATATAGCATCTTCAACATGCTCAAACATCATGCAAGTGTGAGCAGAAAAGGCAAGCAAAGGGGATTTACATATTACCATCAAGTGTACCTGCAAACTGCTTGTCACCATTTCCTCGACTGCCAAACCTGGTCACTATTTTCCCATTTGGCTGGAAGATGAAGACACAGCATGCTTTATTGTCCACTACAATGATGTGTCCATTACGATCCACAGAAACACCTTTAGGGCCCATGAGCTTTCCAGACCCAATTTTGGCCTAAAAGGGAGAACACAAAACAGGAAAATATATTGGCATGATAGAAATAAGTTAGGACAGTTCAAAGATTGCATTACATGAGCACAGTGGGATGGAGAGACATTTTTGTCATCAAAAGTTTCCCAGAAGGACGCAATTGTTTTTATCAGCTCTTATTGTGTACCTCATATTTTTTTTTCTTCACTGAAAATAAAGACTGCTTTCTGTATGTCCTTTCTAGAGTGGAAAATCTGCCACCTCAGTAACTGAGTCCAAATACACAACTCATAAGAAACACAATCTCAGTTGTGGGGCAGGCAGTAGGAGTGTCTACGTGGATTTCTCTAAGACTTTCAATAGTTTCCCGCGGCTTCTTCCTGGAGAAACTGACATGTTAGTCTTGAAAAGTGGTCTGTGTGGTGGGTGGGGAATTGGCTGACCAGAGGGTGGTGGTGAACCGCTCCTTTTCCAGCTGGTGACCTATCCCCAGGTATTGATATTGGACCCCATGCTGTTCAATGTCTTCATAAGTGATCTGGGTGATGGGATCAAATGAAGTTTGGCAGTAATATCAAACTGATTGGGGAAGTGGGCAGTTTGGAAGGGAGAGCCACCCTGCAGGAAAAGCTGGGTAGGCTGGAAGGGTGGGCTAACAAGAGCCTGATGAAGTTCAACAAGGAAAAGCGTAAGGTTTTGCACCTGGGTAAACACAACCCAGGAGTGCAGCACAGGCTGGGGTCTGCCCAGCGGGGGGCAGCTCTCTGGAAAGAAACCTGAAGGTCCTGGTGAACAACAAGCTCAATGTGAGTGAAAAGTGTGCTGCTGTAGTAAAGAAAGCCAGTAGGATGCTGGATTACATCAACAAGGGCATCACCAGCAGAGATAAAGAAGCCATTATCTCCCTCTACTCAGTGCCGGGATACTGTGTTCAGTTTTAGTCCCTGCTAAGCAAAAAAGGATGTGGACAGGCTGGAGATGGTCCAGAGAAGGGCCACAAAGATGATCTGAGCACTGGGAAGCCTGCTGTATGAGGAAAGGCGGAGAGAACCGTATTTGTTCAGTGTAGAGAAAAGAAGGCTCAGAAAAAGAACAGCTTATCACCATGTCGCAGTAGTTAAAAGGTGGCTACAAGGAAGACGGAGACTTGCTTTTTATAAGGAGTCACATGGAAAATACAAGGGCCAATGGGTACAAGCTGCTGCTTGGGAGATTGTGTCTGGACACAAGAGGAAAATTTTTCACAATGAGAACAATCAACCATTGGAATAATCTTCTCAGGGAAGTGGTGGAATCCCCAACAGTGGACACTGTGAAGATTCAGCTGGACAGGATGCTAGGACATCTAGTCTAGGTCATGCTTCACCTAAAAGTTGGACCAGATGATCCTTGAGGTCTTTTCCAGTCTGGTATTCTATGGCTCTAAGATCTCTTTGGTGGAGAACATAATTGCTTGTTTCCCTCACAATTTAAATGTAGTAGATACTAAGATACCTTCTTTATGAAACAAGACCATCTTTGACCTCACTGCCTTTTGCAGGGTGAAACAGATCAGCACCTAGAACAGGCAGTGCTTCTGACTTTTCTGCCCCTATTCCCTTCCTCTGGCAAGTGATAAGGAGCAGCTGACTAACTATCAAGGTGAGACAGATTACAGGGCACAGAGAAGATGCATAACCTGACTCATTTCCCTTAATTCTCTAATGTTTTCTAGGTAAACATCCATGTTGATATATGAAGGACCTCAGCTAACCTTAGTAAATCCCGCGCTCCTATTCCACAGTACATTCTCATGGGTGGGGTTTCAGGTAAAAATAGAAGGGATCCCAAACTGAAGCCATCTAAGTTCCCTGATGCTGTCTGGTACAAATTCACCAGCATTACTACACAACCTCTTTCAGTCTCAAATGAAGAAAACTCCAGGAAATAGATCTTGCAACTTCAAGATGCCAACCTGATGAAGTTTAACCATACCAAGTGCAAGGTCCTACACCTGGGTTGGAGCAATCCAAGGCACAGCTACAGGTTGGGCACAGAAGAGATTCAGAGCAGCTCTGGAGAGAAGGACTTGGGGGTGTTGGTCGATGAAAAAATGAACATGAGCCTGCAGTGTACTCTTGCAGCCCAGAAAGCCAA
>JAOEHY010033225.1:1065-25539 GCA_025447955.1 Psilopsiagon aurifrons
GGGGGGAAGGGAGTGCGCACTGTTACTTTTCAAGACATTGGAGTGCTTTAAAAATTCCCTACTTTCTCAAAGTTACAATACCAACGTAGGGCAGGTATAACTTTACTATTAAAGGAACAAAGCATTTGTGGGTTTCCTCAAACCAGCCCTTTCATGCAGGTTTAACAAGGGAGCAGATAAATGACCATTTGTTGAACAGCAGCCAAAACAAAGGCCGGTATCCAAGACGTAGGCCCACAAAATGTAAAACATCAGGAGAAGGGCAGGAAAACCCCAGACCAAAGAACTCATGCTGAGACCACAGCCTTGAGAAATACCCAGCAGGAGCTTCTGGGCTAACTGCTGACCGGGAAAGGTCTTGGAAGCACGAAGAAACACAGCCCAGCTTGAATCTATCTTTAAAAGAAACAGATCTCTCTACATTTTTGTCAACAGGCGGAAAAGACAGACTTGCCAATGTGACAGGAGCTGCTTGCACTGAAAATAACCACCTGTGAAACACATGGGTCCAAAAGCAGTTACAAAACCAGCACACATCTAACATGCAAATGCTGGCCTACAAGAAAACCAAGACAAGGAAGCTATAAATAAATATGGGAAAGGAAAGGTAGCAAGCCTTTCCTTTTTTGTGTCCTCCAGGCACAGAAATGGAGCAAGCTGCAATAGCCAGAGACTGAGAGACCTGCTTTTTACCAAGTGATGAATGCTTCACAGCTCGCTCACAGACAAATAAAAAGGGCAAAGCAATCTGCTGTGAAATAAAGCACACAGAAGTTCATCACACTCACCCCACTTTGACCTCAAAAAAATTAAACCAGGTTCTTGAGAAGCTTATCTTTCTGAGGTTCTCTACACTGAAAGCAGCCCTACATGATTAAATACACTGATGCTACACATGTTTTATTTATCTTTGCCATAAATCATCTTGGCTAGAGAAGGGAAAATTATATTACTCCACTGCAAGGAATAAATCATAGTATGCGGTATCTTTTCATCCCACTTTAGCTTTGACTCTGTAAGACGGTTTGACTTCTTTCAGTTCTCCCAGCTGTGCCTTAAGATGAAGTGAAAGACAAGTAAGCAGGGAATGCAACAGCCAAACTGGTTACTACTGACTCATCCATAAAAACAAAAGGGAATGGAAAAAAAAGATAAGAAGTGACTGCAGAATTCCCTGTGCATGCACCGCTGTCTACACCCACCGCAGAGATTGCGGAACACGCCAACAAAGTCCATCTCTTGGGGCCTTTGAGAGCCTAAACACTGCTGAAGCTCCATCTCTGCAATTAAGTCTCGATTCGCTCGATTACAGATTAGATGGTATTTCGCTAATGAAACACATTTTATTTCTCAGAGTTTATGAGCTAAAGTGGTAGAATAAAAATTTAAAGCCATGAACTCACAATTACGGAGTGTGATTAGGCACAGTGCACGGAAAACTATAAAGCCAAACGTAGTTTTCATTTACCAGCTTCAAATGGGAGGCTGTCTTATTCCCTTTAATGAGCTCAGACACCACATTCCAACACAGTTTTCAAGTCAGCTGTACAGGCTTCAGAGGAATTTGCTGTTGTGTTACAGTACCTTTTTCTATGAGAAAGCATTATTTCTGGAGTTAACCATTTGTAAGGCTTCCCCCATGGGATAGCTCCTGAAAGGCTGAAATTTCAGGTTTCTTATAAACTGAAAAAAATACAGGTTTTCAGTTTATAAGCAACATGAAATTTCAACCTGTACAAAATACATGAACCACAGCTGTCTTCTGACAGCTCCTAGAAGACTTTGATGTTGCGAACAATACATGGGCTGTGCCTTTGGTTAAGAGGATGTGTTGGGGGAAGCGATCTAAGAAATACTGCAGTTCATTTCCCTTGTAAAGTCTTCTACCCGCATCCTTTTGAGCGTCCTATATAAAGAAGTATATCAGCCATCCTTTGAAATGATGTTTTAACAGAAAACTGACTTCCATTTTTCCCCATATTACAAATACTTCTGCCAGAATTATCTGCCTGAAGCAAGTAATAAGTAATAAAAAAGGGGATGGTGGCACTGTTAACACCAAAAAATGTCATGTAAAAAAATCTGCAGCATTCTAAAAATAGAAAATCTACAGTTGCCTAAGTCTTTGGATGATCCCGGTTTGAAGTATTCAAGCTTTCGTAGAATCATAGAATCAACTGGATTGGAAAAGACCTTTGCAATCATCAAGTCCAGCCTTTACCCCAAAACTGACAAGGCCACCACTAAACCATATCACTGGGGGCCTCATCTTCACGGTTTTGAACACTTCCAGGGATGGCGATTCCGCCACTGCCCTGGCCAGCCTGTTCCTTTCCTCCATAGCCAGGAAAGCAAGCTAAGCTGGCCACCCAGGACCTCTGCCCTATGGGGCTCCCATTGACACTGAATGGCCCTCACCAGCCACTGCTCCTGGGGCCACAAGTATCAGCCCCAGCCCCTCACCAAGCTCTTGGGCAGCGGGATTACTGCAGAAAAGCCTGAGATAAATGCTTCACAGCATGAAAAGCTACCAGAAGAGATAGAAGACCCTTGCCAAAGCAGTTCTCCCAGTGAGTCACCCATTTGAGATCAAGAGTGAAGCTATCTCAGTGTTTTACTGGCAGCGCTTTGCTGGCCTGGAGCATGAAAGGGAAACCCACAGTGTGCACATAGCTCTGCCAACAAAAACATTTGCTTCACAGCAGCTTCTCCAAAGGTGATCCAACCCTATTAGTCCTATGCACCAGCCCTGAGGACCGAATTTCCACTTCACAGGACAGCTGGGGGCAGGTTTAGGCTGCATTCTGCTGTAGAGAGTTCTGTGCTACTCCTCAGTGGTGTGGCTGTTTTCTTTGCAGCCACAGAATAAAGGGGATAAGAGGAGAACAGACCTTGTGGATTCGTCCTGAAAGTGCTTCCTAGACTTGTGCTACTCTGATGGGGGCGTAACATGCATTCTCCTATGAGCATGTTCTGTCTCTGTGCTAGCAGGCCGTGCTGACACAGCTCACAGCAGGGCTTCTCCCAGTGAAGATGAGAATATCCTAAAATGCAGTTCTTAGAGGAGTGAAGAAACCTAACTCTGCTCACTCCAGCAAATCCATAATTAGCAAACACTGATTCCTAACCAGAGCAACCGATAGTGGAGTGTATCACCAGTCTCTCCTCATCACTTACACTTGATTCCTCCAACAATTTCATACAATAAGGACTCAAGTGCTTTCTAATGCCTCCAGTATAGAACAAAGCACCTATCTCAAGATAACTCTTCTTACAGGTTCCACCATTGTCCAGTGGTTTCTTAGAAACAGCAGCTTTAGGTAAGGTTGGGACCAAAGAGAAAATTAAAAGAAAGAAAAAGAAAAGCAGCACAGAAGCAGACATGGGGTTTTCTTTGAAGCCCATGCAACTCTGTCCAAATACAGGGAGCAGGAACAGAAGACTCATCTACAACAGCCCCAAAACTGAAAGGCTGGCATAGTGGTTTTTTTGTTCAGTAGCTGCCTCACATGCTGTACAGGAGCTCCTGATTCAGTGCAAGCACCTTGCAGTTTCTGTATGTTCACATTAGAGAGCAGAGCCAGCCAGGGCCTGAGGAAGTGGGAGGAGAACACAGATGCTCAAGAAAGTTTTGGCATCTGATCTCAAGCCTCCACATGACTGGGGAAGGTTAGCTGCTTACACTGCTTTAAAGTTCCTCCTAACCGACCTGACTGTGAAGAGACATTCCTCTGAGATAACCACTGAACAGACACCATGGCCAAGGCCACATCAAGATAATGGGAACTCTAAAATCATGTACAGTTTTAGTACCTCTTGACTTTGCTTAAAAGTATTTTGCTTTTTACATTGCTTGTGTCTTAGGTGTTTTCTGTGACAGCTTGTTGCTGTATTGGAATCTGTCTGGGAATTGTTGACAGCTTCATTCAGGACATTCTGTACAGCAGTCATGAGATTTAACTGCTTCCTCAAGCACTGTGCTTTAAATTCTGATTCCATAGATGAAAGACAAAAACAGAACATGATCCCTTTCTACCTTCTCCTGTCTTAGCATCCGCCCTTCCTACTGATTTGTGCTTTGAGGTTGAAAGAACAATATATGTACACACATGCAAATACACATACACACACACAGAGCAGCCGCCATACTGGACTCTTGTAGACTCTAAAGGCTATCTATAAAACAAATCACTATAAGCCTTGCAATGGTAAGATTTCATCTGAGCCTGTTTATGAAAAAAGATGAAATCCAAGCAAAACTGACCTGCTGAGTTCTTTTCATCAGGCTTGGGGTGCATGAGACGAAATGGCAGCTCTGTGCCCACTTCACTTTGAGAAGAAGATAGAATGCATCAGATCCACAGCTCCATTCATGCCTGATTCAATCCCCCTCCCACCTCAGGCCAGCCCAAGCCCTGAACTCCAGCTTCACCCATTCTTCCATCTTTTTCTAATCGTAAGTTTCTCCTCAAAAAGAGTTAAACTCTGATTTATCCACAAATATCCCAGATACATCTACTTTAATAAACTGGATTTATTATGTACTTGCATGTACATAAAAGCAAAGGCATTTCTGTAAGTGCTTCATTTTCACAGCTGAATGCGCAGACTTCTATTAACTGAAGGGGTAGTTATGTTTTTTTAGGGAGTTGGGAAAGGGAATAGGTAAGAGGGTAAAAAAATGACAAATTATCAACTATAACTGCATGGTCTGAAAGGGAGGATGGCACTTACCTGGAGGTGAGGTCTCCCAGCATGCTACGGAAGAAAACAAGGAGAAAAACACAAGCATATTTAGTACCTTTTCATTCCGGTGCTCTATCAGATGTTTTATTGGTGGACTATCGAAATCACCTTCCTCATGTACTCTTTTCTACATGCCACAAAGCACTACATGCAAATAAACTTGTTTTTTAAAAAGGTCATTTTAACTTTTCATGTCCTTCCCATGAAGAAAAAGTCTTAAGTCTTGAACTCCTGACCAAGTATTGGGCATGGCTCCTTTTCTGACAGCCAGAAGGCAAAAGCAGTTGCAGGACTACAGAAGGCAGCAGCCATTTTATCATGTTTTAGTCAAATCACTGCCTCATTTTTATACCAGAAAGAAGGACAGATGAATGAAATACAAATGTAAACAGTGACAAGTATCACAGAGTTATTATCCTGGTCTTCTTTGGCACTCTATGCTGGGAACTAGCTCATGTTAGTAACATGAGCTTCTCCCAGAAAGCTGGGTCACTACAGAACACACGTATTTATGACTCACAGTATTTATGACCCGCAGGCAGATGTCTCTACCTCTGCTCTGGAAGAATAAGAATGCCACCATAAAGCCTCACATGAACTGCAAACCAGAAATTCATACTTCAGCTGAAAAGTCATCTGGTGTCAAAGGAAGGTAACCCAGCCCCTCTGGTTCAAGATGAGTCCTTTGGATAGGCCAAAATTGATTACCAGTAATTTTCTGCTTTAGAGGATCCTCATAGCTGTGCCCTTCTCTTGGGGTACACTGTCCTGCCCTCTTCCCACTTGTCAATGAAGTACACACACTCCCCTCTTAAATCTATGCAGAAGCAAAAAGTTCTTACCCTGGAACAGTGAGCTTCACTTTAACCTTGTAGGAAACCAGAATCCCCATCACTGTCTTGTCTATTCCATCCTTAATACTACAGGAGAAAACAGAGCAGTGTCAGGTGGCAACAATGCAACACAGCGACATAGTACAAGTGGAGTGAGAAACAGGTGAACATCCTATTTTCCTGAAAGCAATAAAGCAGACAAGGCTTAGGGACAGTTAATACCTCTCTAGATCCGTGGTCACTAGTTAACCTAAATGAATATGATAGGGTAAGTAATGCAACTTAGATGTACCCATCTGAACACACATTTACAGCTACAAACTCCTGACGGACGTGTCTCCTCCATCCTCTCCTTTTCTTTATAACCCTCCATTTAAAACTCTGCTCACATAGTACTAGAAGCCAAGTTGGTGTCCTCATCCTTTAGCCTTCCATCCAGAGCTATTTCCCGTGTCTCACGGTTATTTGCTAGCAATGGCAGAAGTGTCAGTGTCTTGGTCAGGCTGCTGTTTGGCTGCACCTTTTCCCTGAAAATAAGAAGCAGGTGAGAGGAGAAAAGTGATACACTCAGATTTGTCTTGCAAACCCAACCAAAACAGGTTACAAAGCCATCCAGAAGGAGTGGGATTTATCTGTCCAAATTCCAAATTGTCCACAATGCAGATGTCTACATCTAAGCTAGTGAAAAAATTCCCTTTATAATGAGAGGAACGAGCAGTTACAGAAAATGATCCATTTCACATTAAGGCAGACTTCTAAAGTAGGTCTAAACTATGCTGCAGACCTCCAAATTTGGACAAAATGTATCCCGGTTGAGAAGACCAATCCTCAGTGGAAAACACATCCCTGAGCTATAGAGCAAAACACCAGAAAAATGCCTGGTGTGTCTAACCCTCCTCACAAAGTGAAGTTCACTGCTGCACTGTGCAGTACAAAAGAGCAAGTGGCTCCCCGCAATGCCAACAGGCTCATGGTTTTAATGGGCTTTCTAAGGCCAGAAGAAAGCAAATGAAATGATGTGGAAGAGACTAACCTCAAGCTAGAGCATCCACGACTTCCACCCAAAGAGCAACACCTTTTGGAAAAGGTGCATCTCTATTTAATGAAGCTTTCAAGCAATGGGGAGCCTTCCACAGCCCCTGCCAAGCTTTTCTAGTAGGCAATTACTCTTCAAGCCTCTTCTGCAAACTCCCTATTCTCTGAATAAAGGTGCAGGGTCCCTGCTGGCTATGTGCAAGGGAGGCCAGCTGCCTGCATCCAGACAGGACAGGTGGTATGGGACACGTGCTCAAGGAAAGATGAGAGGAGAGAGCATTATAATAGTAGGCAACTGCGGGACTACAGCTAGGAGTACCTCCCATTACTGAGGAAGAGGGTGATTAAAAGGGTGTGAAGGAGCAAGAAGGGATAAGCAGAGCATTTACTCACTGTGCTTCCTCAGAAGCTACCACTTTTGTATAGAAGTCACTGGAGTACAAAACCACATTGGCAACCTGCTCCACTGAGTGAGAAAGAGGATAATAAGTTTTGCATAAGCATCAGAAAAAACATAGCTGCTCCCCTAAGTCTTGGAATGGAAGAAAGAATGAGGAAAACAGGAAAACTCATCCATTTGGAGCCTAAACGGACCACCAGGTCAGACAGCCTGACCTGGATAGAGACCAACAGCTCAGAAATGGACAAAGTCTACCTTCCTATCTTCCCTGAGAGGTACTCAGTCTTGATTTAGAGAAGACAAAGTCCACAATGTACAGTTTCCCTTGGGAGCCTGCTCTTTCCATTATAAAGATCTTCCTCTTTCTTCTCTAAGCACATCTGCTTTCATCTCTTGTCACTAGTATTTCTTGTGTATCTATAGCCCACACATTTGCATTCAGGAGACACCATCACCAAGCGGACTGCAGTCAAGAGCCTGTGATAATAAATAGCTTATACTCTCCTATCAAACACAAAAAAAACCTGACTGAAACATTGATGAGAAGAAAATGTGGGGACCAACAAGGTCTTTTTATACCTGACAGAGGTGTGTCAGCCTAAAACATTTGTGAAACACTAGACAGTACATCCAAGACCAGCTCTGAATTGGCTTTCACTGCTGTAGAGTTCTGTAAAAACCTCAGCAATGTTGCTCCCTCCTTGCCTTCTCTTTCTCATACTCTGTGTCACAGACTGCCTTCCACAGGTCCCAGTGCAATGGGGTTTGTGGGATGAAAACATGCAGTGCCACAAGTAAAACAAAGGCACGGTAGAGTTCTCTGAACCTCAGCCCCTGCCCATGGCTTCCTCAGGAGTAGCTACACCATCACTGGCAGAGCGGCCTTTCTCACTTTGCCAGATGTTTCTGAAACCCCAAGCAAAATTGTATGCAACCTAAGGCACAATCACACTTCGCAGGAGCATCACAGTGACAGGGGAGCCCTTCCCACTGGCCTCACAAAAGGTAGCTTTTCTCCCACGGCACCTGTCTTGTCCTAGAGGCACATGTCCTTGTACCAGAGGGGACACACTGGCACCTGAAATTAAGCCATAGGAGTAACCATGACAGTCAGGCAAAAAGCTGTAGTGTATCACTTCATGAACAGCAAAGAAACAGCAACAGGGTGGAGGGACAAATTCCTGACTTGTCCCATACTGCCTGCTTAAGCTATTGCAAGAACTAAATTCTGGTTTCCTTTCAGTCCTTTCACCATTCAGTGTTCTTGCCCTCAAATAGCCCCGAGCAACAGTAAAAACATACCCTGGACTTGGATCTTCTTCACTGTTTTCT
This sequence comes from Psilopsiagon aurifrons, assembly GCA_025447955.1. NCBI lineage: Eukaryota > Metazoa > Chordata > Aves > Psittaciformes > Psittacidae > Psilopsiagon > Psilopsiagon aurifrons. The sequence continues at coordinate 9,412 of JAOEHY010033225.1, forward strand.
CTGTGCTGTTATTGATGGTGACAGTGACTGGAATGGGCTCACCATGGTAGTACACCTGGAAGAAATGTGATGCTCAGGTATCCAGCCAGGTGGCTTCTCCTAAGCCCTAAACCCCTCTAGTCATCACAGACTAAACATCCTCACAGAAGCCAGAAGACAAAATGCACAGAAGCCCTTCCCAATGATTCATGACCCTTCAATGACTTATTTAGCCTTGAATGTGTCTGGTAATAGGGTCTCAGCCTCTCCTAACAGTAGCTACTGACAGAAAACACATCAGATCCCTTGAGTGGTGAGAAAAGTCAGTTTCAGCTAAGACAATTTGAGTAACAGAAGAAGTAGCTACTACAGGCAGCAAAATGCATATTGGCACACCAGTACTATGATGCCACAGCCCAGGGCAAATTCCTCACCTCTTTACTGAGACAAGCTTTCAAGTGTAATGGCTTTTTGGACATGAAGAACTGCCAGGTGGTCTCTGCACAAGGTTGGGGTCCTGGCTGTTCTGGAGCATATTGCACCTTACGGATCAGCAGTCGTGCAGAGTTCCTGGGAAGCAGCAGAGGAGAATGAGGTGGTACTTTGTGCTTGGCAGAGGCGGGAGTTCTGCATTCACATGTGCTAACACCCAAGAAGTGCAATGACAAGTGGGGCAAAGCTGAACAAGCAACCAAGGCGCTCTATTGGACTAACAACCCACCCCCTTTAAGAAGGGCAAAGCTGAAGACACACAGGTTGTTACCTCTTATGAATTCTCTCCTCCAGATTCTCTGTTGAGAAAGCTTTCACCTCAAAGTCCACCCCACAGGTCTGCCAGACAGAGAGAGGGCAGCTGTGAAATCAGTGTCAGAAGCCAAGAACATCTGCAGATGTTTAAATATCTTTCTGTCCACCAGAATTCTTAGATTCCTGCCAACTGCAAATTCTTCCAGCCTCCTGCCATTGTAATAGAGGCCCCTGCCAAGCAGTATGGCAGCATCCACCTGTTCCACGCTGCTTCTGGTAAATGAGGCTTAATTCCCAATCTTTTCCAGATGATATCCCTACTCCTGAAAGGTTTTCTGTGAGAGCAGTGCTGTCGTGGTCAAAGCACGTTATGGGTTATGAGATGACCAGCACACAAGGCTCTCCAGTCCACCCTGGATTTCTGAACTGAATTTCTCAATTAGCTTTGTAATGCCAATACCTGACTCAGGGTGAATCTTCCTTCTTTCTAAGGTTTATGGGTTTATACCACCATGGGACATCTGTGATTCCCAGACAACTCCCTACAGAGCAAGGTAGAAAATTCTGCTGGAATATCATCCCTTGACAAAACCCACAACTTACCCTTAGATTAAGCTGGATTCTACAACCTGCATCCACCTTGCCCAGCTGTTAGCCTAGCTCTGCTGTTCAGAGAAGCATCCAGTTAAGTAGAAAAGGACTATTTTAAACGGTGTCAGAAATCTTGCAGAACATCTCATTATGACTTTTACTCCATGGTTTTTGTTTTGTTCAAACACATGTAAAGGCCAGCCCTTCTCTGCATTTGTTTTAATTCTGAAGTAGGACTTAACGCATGCTATTTATAGAGAACTATGAGATTTTAGGCACTCTGTCTGCTTTTGTCTCATGCAGCCTGACAGCTGCAATCATTTTATGGGCAGCCAACCTGCAAAGCATGTGGGACCCTTAAGGAAACTACAAGCATTGCAGATTTAGTAATCTTGCTGCTATTTGACTAGATTCCCTTTCTTATTTGGAGAACTCCAACTCCATGACACTCACTTGCAGCTCTTAAGTCAGATTCCTGGCACTTGTGGCATAGCACAGTAAAACCCAGTATCACCTCACTTTTTTTTTCAAGCTAGTCAAATGAATTCACATCAATTTTTCCATCTGACTTTCCTTAACCATGATAAGCAGAAGTGTCCCATTGGTCTCACCTTATCAACATCATGAGGTGCAGGCTGCAGACAGACTGAACAAGGCAGGTAATCTGGAAACTGTGGGAGGAAGAAGAGGAAAAATATCCCAAAGCAATATTACACAGTTAATTACTGTAGTTAACATTGCTCAGAAAAGGTACAAAGCAATCCTGAAGACAACAGGTCACTCACTGTAATCACAGAATCATAAGATCAACTAGGTTGGAAAAGTTCTTTAAGACCAAGTCCAACCATTCCCCAGCACTGCCAAGGCCACCACTAAACCATGTCACTGAGGGCTTCATCTACACTGTTTGTGAACACTTCCAGGGACAGTGATTCCACCACCACTGCCCTGGGCAGCCTGTTCCAGTGCTTGAATTTCTGTGAAGAAGTTTTTCCCAGTATCCAGTCTAAACCTCCCCTGGTGCAGCTTGAGGCCATCACCTTTGTCCCATTGCTTGTTATTTGGGAGAAGAGACTGACCCCCACCTCCCTACAACCTCCTTTCAGGCAGTTGTAGAGAGCAACAAGGTCCCCCCAAAGCCTTCTCTTCTCCAGACTAAACCCCTGCATTTCCCTCAGCCGTTCCTCCTAAGACTTGTGCATAACTTTTTGAACTTCAGGCTAGGATAGGGGCCCTGATTTGCTGGGCCTTACCTTGCCTTCTATGAACATACTCCTCTCTTCCAGACACACTTTAATAGCAAAGAAAGGGGTAGGGTTCAAAAGAGGAAAAAAGTACAAAAAGCCCATGAAGCACCTGGTCTAAAAATCAAACAGAGCCATAGAGGCACGGCTTGGAGTAGAAGCTGCCACACCTGCCTCCTCATGGAAGATACTCACTACACCTCACAGCAGCGGTACTCACTGTTCACATAGGCTTGAAGCTTGAGTAAAGACTGCCCATGTCAGAAACACAACTAAGGCCATGACGACCAGCCAGCCACCAGTCAGCACCCACTTCCTCCTGGCCTGGGCAGGGCCAGTGGCTCCTGACATCAACTGGGAAGGCTGCAGAGTAACTCTCGGACACTGAGTACCAACACCCCATTAGAGACTCCAGTGGTCTGAAGATCACTGCTTGTATATGAGTTGTCAATAACGCTGCAGTGGGTAACAACCCACTAGGCAGAAGTGTTCAAGGACTTATTTGTTGCTGTATCAGAGCATCTGTTTTTCAAATCTGGGTCTTCCTAGGGAATGCTAAGGCAGATGTGTCACTGACAGCACTGGAAGCATATCCTGTCAGAATCAAAGTTTGGCAACAAGCTGTTATTTGTTGACAACATCTGGTAAAGAGCTTTTCATCCATTTGTTTGATCCATAAAGTTCTTTCAGAGAAAGAATTTAGCTCTTCTTCTGTGAGCAGTGGAGTAATGGTAGAATGTATTCCAGCCCCTCAGGAATGGGAAGACAAGGATCTATGAGGGGCTGTTGCTAGCATATTGCCATTGCGTATTTCCTTCTCTTTTTATGAAAAGGACTTTTTCACACACAGTTAGGATCTTCTTGCACTTTACCACTTAGGACAGTAAGAAAACAAAAATGGTGGATTGCCTGTCACTCAGAATTGGAACTTTGCATAATATGAGTTCACTATTAATCCCAGTCTTCTCTCCATCGCCAGTCTCAGCAGCCCGATAATAACAGACAAGGAGAGGAGGGTCAGAGGCTCCTGTAAGATACTTACTGTAAAGAAAAACGGATAAGCATTTTTCCCCAGCTTCTTTAGCAGGGATTCCTGTAAGTGGGAGAGAGTGTCTGGCTTGTCAGCAGGTGGGTACACTTGGACCCTAGAGAAGTACAGGTCCCGTCGGAAAGTGAGGCCAATCACATCTATGTCTTCCTGGCCATACCGGAAAGCACAGGTCAGGGACACATACACTGGAAAGAAGTACATGATGGGTAAAATCATGCCTCAAGCTAACAATGAGCCAGCACAGGATGCAAACACTTCCTACACTACAGAGCCAGGGAATCCCATTTTGACAGCGTTACCTAACCTAGCCAGTACCTATACCACCTGTAAGAAAAACACATTACATTGAGTAAAAAGCCCATTCACCAGGGAGGAAAGTTACAATTGTACCCTTAAAACAATAAAAGGGATTCTATCTCAGCATCTCACTTCAAAAGAGGACAAACAATCTCTGAAACATACAGTGCATAAAACCTCAGACCTTTTTTCTCCTTGAGAAGTGTAGGATCCACCAACACAACACCATCTGAAAAAAAGGAAAAAAATAACAAGTATTATCAGAGGATAACCAGGGTTCAAAGAGCAGGAAGGGCAGCACACATCCTTATGGACTTACCTACAGGCTCCACACTCCCTACATTGTCAATGAAGTCCCGCTTTCCTAGATAGATAGTCAGCTGTAGGGAGATACGAGACCATGGTTAACCACAAAGTGTTGATGGTTGTGTGGCTGTGCGTCACATGGACGGACACACAACACAGTGCTATAAATATTGCAGAGACCAGAACAATCCCATTTTAAATGAATTTTCTTTTCCAGCAAACATGCAATTCATGCTAGGCAACAGAATTATTTACATGCTTCAGGACATCAGAACTGAAAATCAGATGTAGACAAACTCCCAGGGGTACAACATTAATTCTTGTACACAGGACAAGGAACTATAAAGATTTTTGGTGCCATCAGGCTGGAAAGACATTGAATTACCTTTGTTTGTTGTTAAACATCTACCAGCAGGAGTACAAGCCAAGAATAGTGAGAGGCGAGCTGCCTTCCTGTTGCATTATGAAAAGCTTGCCCTATACACTCTGTTTATATCATCTTCTCAAACTTAGCACTAAATATAGTTCATGGTCCTTCAGAAAGGAATGAAGGGGACAGGAAATGAGTTTCTAACAAGTCTTCACTTGTCTGACTACAAGTAAAACTCATACCTATATAAACCCATAATTACGGTACTTACAGCTTTGTCACGGGTGCTTTTTTTGAAGATAACTTGCTTTTGAGAACCAGCATTCTTCCCGTTTGTCTTTCGAGACTCGGGGCAGCTCATGGTCAAAGATGGGTATGTGACTGTGGATGAATGAAGATTTTCTGCCCCAAAATGTCCTGGAAAAGATGTCAGAAGAAAACAGGTGGATGAGATAGAAGCCGAATTATAGTGGGTAAAGCACTCTATGCTCCCATGTATAGTTTACCAAAGACTCTTCTCAATAGGTACTCAGGCACGGCACAGAAGGTGGGTTTCTTTTTATTTTAGCATTTCCTCATTAAAAAACCCCTATAACAAGTATTTAAAAACAGCTCTTCAGAAATATTACAAAAGACCAAAAACTCCTTCTAATTTGTATTTAAAAATTAATAGACTAATAGAAAAACATGGAGGGGAAGGGATAGCTTGGCCTTTGCAGAGAGGTTTGTAGTGAGTAAGTTTGTGGAGAAATCTGTGAGAGTACAGATAAAGGCAATCTGATCAACACAAGGTACTTTGATTTTCAAAAGTTACCTCAAGATTTGTCATCAGAGGCTCTAAGTAGTCATAAGAAGGAAGGTCATTTCACTTGTTAACAGTCAGATAAAATACAGGAAATAACAAATATCAGTGCTTAAGGGTTTTGGTTGTTGTAAGGTGTGGATTATTTTTTTGGGGGGCGGTTGTTTGGCTTTGGTTTGGTGTTTCCACTTTGGAATACCACTACAAGTATTCAACAGTGCGATGTCATATGTCCTGGGACAATTACTATTGTGCATATCCTTGAATGAATGGAAAGAGGCCTAGATAAGGGGTGCACAGCCTGCCCACAGACACAAAGCTATTCTGGATTCCCCAAAACTATGCTGTCTATGTTAAGCTGGAGGAGTCCTTCATGATGCAGATGGAACAGGTGCTGAAATACTGTATATTCTATAACGGTAAGTGAAAAGCATTGCACGCAAGGAGCATATAACTATAGTCTGACATGTGCAATTACACTTCGTATCACATCAAGAGTATGTGTTGATATAAGCAGAATAGTTATTAGGTAATAAATCAAGAACACAGAGAATGCCATTTATAACGTTCCAGAACTCCTTACGTATCCATATCTTGGATTCAGCGTCTTCAGTCCAAGACCTAAAAAGGTGGCATGTATTGGTAAGCAGTCAGACCAAACCCAAACCAAGAACTTAACTCACTCATCCTACTGCATTTTAGTAAATCAGAACTAAATGCAACTCGTTACTTGCAGGGTAACACTGAACTCAAATCAGAACAGGCTTCAAGAATGTAACAGTCCAGCTATGGGCCAGAAAGGTAACGATTTATATCCAGGGGTAGGATACAGCTTGTATCCAAGGGAAAAAAAAAAAACCAAAATGATTCTTCAGGGAAAGGGAAATCACCAACATGAATCGATTCACAGGGTTAGATGTGTTCACAGGGGAAAAAAGGCTTTTGGCAGACTTTGGACAGGACAACCCATGTGCAACCTCAACCCGTCAAAGACTCTGAAGGTGAGGAGCAGCATCAGGAAAGGACGAGGCTACACGTGCCCTGTTCTTCTTCGCTTCACAAACCTGACTTCACTTCTACCTATTGGACCTGCGCGAATTGCCATACTGCGTTAGAGGCCGTTTGTCTGACAGTGTGTGACTGTCCTTCCAGTCTGCTTCCATACTATTTTGCTGCTTGATTCCCCATTTAAAAACTGTTTCAAGAGTAGAAATAATTTCTAGGTCTTATTTATATGCAACAAACTGCAGAAAAGAAAACATTTCCCTTCTTGGAAAGCTAGGAAAAAAAAGTATGGTAGAGATTAAGGACAGACTTAACATACATTTAAGAATTTCTATCAAGTACAGGTAAGTTTTCCAACTCCAGAACAGTATTTGCTGCTGAACAGACACCCTACTCACACTGTAGGCCCAAATAAACAAACCAGCAAATAAAATTAAATACCTTGCTGTGTTTCAAACGCCACAGGACAAAGACGTGAACTCCTAACTACTGAAGCAAGATGAATTGTCCACACAGCTGTGTCCTATTCTTCTTCACATCTATCAGAGAGAATCACTAACCTCTTCTCAAACAAGGAAGACAATTTGTAGGGGATTTGAAAGCACGTCCCTCATTGCGTCCCATCCAGGATTTCACGAATTAATCCCCACCAAAGCAAATATTGCACCTGGGCTAAGATTCAACTAGAAAGTGGTTAAGTCAGCAACATGAAGCATTACCTAAGGAAGCTCATATTATTAATGAAGAGGTCTCCAATGTCAAACTCTCATCTGTAAAGACTACAGACTTACATAGAACAAGATGGTTACTGAAAGCAGCTTTATTCTAAAGCTCTTTCTCTATCTTCTTCGTAAGGTTGCAAGCCATCCAGCCTGATAAGCTGAATAGAGAAGAGCCATTTATGAAAAAAGGGGGTTCATAAAACACCAAACCAAGTCTCTATAAATAGATGCCATTATGAAAGGCTACCAAACATTGAGAACAATGTGTTATTCTCCTAATGACTACACTGTTTATTATTGCTCCACCAGCATCCCACTGGCATACTGATGCAAACCAGCATATTGCTAGTTAGTACACCTCCCCTCTGTAACTGACTTACAGAGTGAGGCACAACACCCAAGATTTAAGACATGAACAGAGATTTCAGTCAATTTAGCTTTTCTGTTGATGAATGTCCAAGCATAGCTTCCCCCCTCCTTGAATTTGGTCTTGATATGCATAATAGTATGTGTAATTTTTGGCATGCAAGCTGCATAAACAGATGTAGCCTTCCTCTGGGCTGCATCTGTTAACTTTGATTAGAAGGATCACACGGTATCCTGTCCACTTGCCAGCTTGAGCAGCACCCTCCATCTCAGGCAATCTTGCTGCCACAAATCAAGCTTGCTTTTCTTGCGATCAGTCACCAACATTTGCCTGAATATAGTGGCCTGGGTACACAAGTTATCCCAATAAAATGAACACAGAACTAGTGTTCATCAGCTCTTTCAATGTTTTCCAAATTCCAGCAATATTATATTAACTGGAGGTGGATTATTTGGAAAGCTTAATCACTACTCTGCCTAATCATCTGGCAAAGACAAACCAGACAGCCCTAAACCATGGAAACTCACACATGCCTGTGTTGCAGAACTAAAGTCAGATCCTGGTTGCACGAAGCAGGTAATAGGCCCTGCAAGTTAACCCACAAAAAACATTTTTTCAGTTATGCAGTGCAAAAGCAAAAGAGAGAAGGCTGGTTTTGTTAAGTTTGTGTTGTTGCCACTACCGGATTACTAGTCCTTCAGGAGAGGAATGAGCATACCTGTTATACCTGCTACTCCTGAGAGCCTGGGAGATGTGGGTAAATGTACCACTGCAAACATCTTCAGGGCACTTGGAAGCAGCTCTGCCATAACATGCTCCTAATGCATGCTGATGTCTGGAGAAAGTGCCCACCCCCCAAATCACCGGAACAGCAGCTGCACCTTTAGCAGAGAAACACTGCGACAGCCATCTCTGTACAGCAGGTGTATTGATTCCTCCTTCGCTCTGCAGGCTGAAGCAGAAAAGGGGGTCACAGAAGTAAATAAACTATAGGAGAAAAAATTGGTTACCCGAATTTCCTACATACCTTGGTCCTACGGAATTTTAATCTAAAATGCTTAAGGTCTTAGCTAGCTAACCCTTACCCTTGAGTTTTATTAACCTACTACATAACAGCATCAGCAGGCAAAACAAAGCCCTTGTGTAAGATCTGTGCCCACGTTGTAGAAAACCACAAATGTAGCAGTCTGAATTAGAAACATCCTAAACCCATCCCGATCCTCCTCAGTAGAGCCTGCAGAGTTTTTATTATGTTAATCTCCCAATAATCTTTCATCATGCTGACTTGTCATTTAGTGATCTGCTTTCCTGCAGTAACCAAGGTCACCTGGACTCTTGGTAAGTGCCTTTTCAGGACCTTCTGCCACAGCAACAAGCAGAACAGAAAACAACTTGCCTTTAGAAATGCTTCAGAATGCTGAAGTGAGTCTTTTCATTGTTGCTACAGTTCTCACTTCCATGAGCTGGACAGAAGGCCTCTTTTCTTACGGAAACAGGAGGGTGGTTAGTGATGGCTCATAGTTATGTCTGAATTTGTATGTTGAACAGCTGAAGGCTTTGCTTCATTTCTCTGAAGTAGGAACAGGAGCATTATCTTCAAAAAGGGGTTTTGTGTTTTCTAAAGAAATGTGCAACTCCTGTTCCTGACTTAAAAACCTCACAAGGTAGCAGTTGAAGCGCCACAGCAGAAAAAGCCTTCTATTTTCAGTGGTGTCTGAAACACAGATACCGATTTCCTCAATTCAGTATTTTATCCAAAACAGACAAGAACATGTCAACCTTTCAAGGACAGAAACCTTTGTTCAACATGTTAAAACTTCCTTCAGTCTCAAGGCAGCATTTCCAAGACAGGGCGAGACCAGGTGCATCTGAAGGATGGCCAGCTTCAACTTAAGAGCATTATCCTCTTTCCCGCTCTATGCCAAATCCCACAATGCAGCTGAACACAAATCCACAACTCATCAGGAAAACAGCACAGGAAAACACATTTCAGGATCCCGCCTTCATTCAGAAGAATGAAGATCTCATTCGGAAGATCTCACACAGACTGAAATAAATGAATCAGGCATTGTGGGAGTTTAAAAGCAGAACACAGGTTTATTTACAATCAAGTTCTTATGGGCAGCTGAATAAATAAAAACTTTGCCACATATACTCAATTCCCCTCTGCAGAAAGTGTCTGAACAAAAGGCTAGGTGTTAGAGAGATGCCTCTCATAGCAGCTGCCCCCTAATCCAGCCCCTCCAATGAACACACTTCCTTAGTAAAACACTATCAGGAAAGAAGAAAATAAAGTGCAAATAAAAAGGCAGTAAAACGCTGGTGGCTTGTCTTGAGATCCAGACAATGTGGAAAGGTTTGGCTGGATAAAGGTATGCCAGGTAGCTCACACCCAGCCACACCATGGTTTTGGATGCTTAAACAGGCACAGAGCCAAGACTCCACTCCGTAGCACAGAGAGGGCTCCAGCGCAAATGGGGATATTGCACGTGTGCTCAAGAAGGGGGCAAGTGGCCTGGAACTGCCAGCACCAAAACAACGGATTTGGGATTTAACCCCACTGCTCCCCTGTGCTCTACTGACAGCCGCCAGAACAGGACGGATGAACAGAAAAAGGGATCAAACATGGATATTCTGGTACTGAAATCACAGTATGACTACATTCCTTATCACAGCAGCACAACAGAAGCTCAACTTCTCTCTCCTCACACCCAGTAACCAACCTGCTTGTGGAATAAAAAGATTAAAAATCTCCTATTTTGTGATACCCGAGATGTTGAAGGGCATTTTAACAAAAGGGTGCAGAAGTCCTGAACAATGGACCGTTGCCTTAAGAACAGGCGAAACCGATACAAAGAGTTCACACAACAGTGCTGGAGAACCTCTGTCAGAATCATAACAGATCTGAATTGATCTGGTAACTCAAAGGCAGAGCTGCCAGAACCACGGGAGACTCTTTAAAAGCTGTTCCAACACTTCAGACTGCCTAGGACCTGTCCACATTTCAGGATCTTCTCACCCCATGCCTGAACTAGGCCACAAGAACAGAACACAGGAGACAGAACAGGTATTAAGTCAGCATACAGAGTAACTTCTTTCCAACATTCCCAACTCAGAGGTGCTTGGATACATTTGTGTGACAGGGTATTTGGCACAGCTGACTGGTGAGGAAACCCATTAGTATCTTCAGCTCCACTTGGTGCATAGATACTTCATGTAAAGGCATGACTAAATAGCATTCTCCATCCAGAACAGCTAATCCCTTGCTGAGTCCGAGTGCCACAGTGCAGTTATGGCATAAAGAAGTCTCTGACTCAGGCTCCTTCTCCATTGCGTTAGAGCTTTCCTCTGGAAAGTGAAGCCCATGCGCTGATTAATATCCTGACTCCAGATGGATCTGGGCTCGGGTCTCCATTCTGTTCAGCCATGGACCAGCACCACCATACTCGGAGGTGTAGATGCTCTGCCTTTCACCCTCCATCCAGTCAGAAGTCAGACCACAGGACAGCCTTGTTTCCTTTGTCCACACTCACCACATGGGCACCTGCCGGTGACCACGCAACTGCATTGATAGGAGAACTGAAATGGAAGCCAGGTATAAGTTCACAAAAACACTGAATTCCACAACAGCAATGAATGAATTAACTGGAATGAAGTATTACAGTACTCTACCAAAGAAAATGCACTTCCCCAGTTCTCAGGAGACTTGGGCTTTTCATAAGCCTATGAGATACAGTTTCTTCAGACTACATAAAATCTACTTTATTAAAACCTTATCTCAGTTTAAGAAGTTGAAAAACAACAAACCCAACCTTAATTCAAGCTACAGAATACTGCCAGCAATCCATAAAGATCTACACATTAAGAATTCTAACACGCCAATGTAAGCTGCAGAGTTGTACAACTATAATTAATCCAGAGCTCAGCAAGATTCGCAACCCAGATACCTGCTTTAGATCATATGGCCAGCTTCCCTCACCTGTGATGCTTTGTTAGTGTCCTCTCCAATTTCCCAGTGAGCACATTCCAGACATAAAGGGCACCGTCAGCTGAACCAGCAGCCACATAGTTACCGTCAGGGCTATGAGATCAGAAGGTACAGAAGGCAGAGAACGATTTTCAAGTCGGCAATTTATCAGCACACATAATCACTTCACCAGCAGCTTCCTATGCAAGCAAGTCTTCTGAGAGTTATGTATTACCAGCTGCTAACACTAAGAAGTGAAAGCCCTCTAAAATCAGAAAGTTACCAACCTACTGGATCAACACCTACAGATACACTGTCTTGACCAAGAATTAACCTTGGCCAAATCACAAACTCTGCCCCACTTATTGTAGCTGTAAATAGGGACAATGCAGCCAAGCATCAAAAAAATCACTGACTTTTGCTGGGAGAAGATTTATCAGATATCTTGCTTACATATCTGACCTTACCTGAACACAACTCTTGTCCAGTCAGAGCCACATTTGAATCCCTGGGCACTGAAAAGTTAGAAGAATCAGAAAATTGTAAATTCATTTATAAGCAGATTGACTTGCAGGTTTTCACTAAAGAGTAAGGTAAGGATTTCTACAAGAGGTTTGGGGAGGCTCTGGTACCCCTTTATCATAATTTGCATTTCTCATGCACCATCCCTCAACTGCATCTGAAGAAATTCTTTCCTTTAGGCCAAAGACTTCTAAGCCAATCTACCTTCTTTAAAGAGATAAACGAAAAGATCCACCAGAGCAGATCTTTGCTGTTAGGCTTGAGAGAACTTTGCTACTCATGCAGAAAAACATTTAGGAGACTACACTCTCCATTGAGATACTGGAAAACACTCCAGAACTGAGAGCAATCTGCAACCCAAAAGCACTGAAATTCATAATGCTCTTGTGGAGAACACACTCACCTGAATGTCTGTTTGACAGCGCTAACCCGCAGATCAATGATCTTTAGTAGATCGTCACGGGAACAGGTCAAAAGCTCTGTTCGCTCTGAGTTCAGGTCCAGAGCTGTGATTCTTCCAAGCAGCTCCAGTTCTTTTACTATGGTTTCAGTCCTAAAGAGAGAGAGAAAGAAAGAAAGAAAGATAGATAAAAGGAAGGGTAAACACAGCATCCAGAGTCCAAACCACCTCCACATTACAGCTTTGACTTGTCCCAGAGAGGAAGAAGAGGAGAAAAAGTTTACTGGTTTATTCTCACATTTTGATTCTTGCCCAAGCTAGATCTCACTTTGCAGATAACGCTTCCAACTATCTAACAATAGATACTACTTTCATCACACCCACCCTCTGAAAAGCTAAACAGCGTCTACAATGACAAATACTAACCAGTGCAAAATATTTACAAGAAAGCAGACTGCCCTTTTGGAAAAGTCACTACCTCACCCCCCCAAAAACAAGTATCCCAAATCTAAACCAAAAAGCAGTGTAAAAGTAGTAACAAAAGTCTCTTTCAATGGCCTTCTGCAATTCTTAGAACATCTCATTAGCTTACAAGCTCAGGAAGAGAAATTCCCTAGTTCAGATTACACTCAGACAGCAATCTCATAACCATTCCTATGCTATTACCTCTCTTACAACAGTTTTACCTGATGTCCCAGAAACGAATTTTCTTATCAAAATGTCCACTCATTACACATTGCTCAGTACATACGATGTCATTGCAGCTAGATCCTGCAAACACTGTTTTTATACCTAAAAAAAGATAAGCTAATGGTGACACACTGAAGTTTACACTGTACAGATTAATGAAAACAGAAAAAAATCATTATACCACATGCACACACAGTGGTCACACAAGCAGTGTCCAAGGAGTGCCACAGGGCAGACAAATTCTGTGTCAGAATAATCCTGACTTAAGTCTTCAATAACCTCTCTGCCCTTTAATATCCTTTGCTATGGCTAATATCCCTTTAAATGCTCCCAAGAGAACTGTTTTACTTCCACTTGGTATTTAGACAGCTATAATTTGCTACTGTTGAACAACATGAAACTGTGTCTTTGACTTATGTTTGCAGCCCAGGTATAAAGGTAACCTTGACTCTCCACTTCTCTCTCAGCACAAGCATGTTTAAGAACCAGAAAGAGAAAAGCCAAGGAAATAAGGTGTTTTCCCCAAAGAAAAATCTGGATCCCAGCATTTCCTTCACATGAGGTTTTTTGTACACTTCCAAAAGACATTTCCATCTATCTGAGGGTTAAAAATTCTGACCTGGCACCAGATTTTTAGTGGAAGACTAAAATACCCACCCCCAGACTGGTAAACAAAGAACATTCACAGAACACAGCTGCTCTTAATGTAATAGCATTAACAGTGCTTCCTGCATACACATGTTTTCTTATTTCAGGTAACAGGCAGAAAGTATCCAATTACTTGAATAACACAAGATGGGAGGGCTGCTTATTTTTAGACTAGCAAGCAGATGAAATAATCTAGCCATCAGACTTCTATTTACATTTAATAGAAGCACAGAACATGGATGAAAGACAGAAGTTATGTTTCCTTACAAACTTTGCTGCGGAGGTCCCAGAGCTTGAGGGTCCGGTCATGACTTCCTGAAACAATGCGTGCATTGTCCAACAAGAACTTGGCTGACAGAACTTTGCCACTGTGACCTGTCAGGGTGTGCTGAGGATGAGAGACTGACATGTTAAACTGCACAGTTCCACTTGCTCCCTTTCCCTATTTAACAACTCAAAGCCAATCTTAAATCATAACTGGTATCTGTACTGCATTGCTTGGAGAAAAAGATACTACAGTTAAACACAGAGATTAACACTGAGTAGGAGTGTCGGCAATACAGAGTTCAGCCCGAAGCTGGGAGACACAGGTCACCTTCGGCTGCAGTTCATCTACTCAGGGAACCTGCAAGCTCTCTCCCTCAACACTCCATACACATATGTCTCAAGACAGATGGCAACTGCAACACAGCCTTGCAGGAATTATGAGGAGAAGGGGTAAAAGCAAGCTGAAAATGCAAAATGTGCCTTCAGGTTTTTATAGTGAGCTCTGTGCAGGATGCAACAGGTTATTTAGGCTCAACTATCACGATCTTCAAGCCTGAAAGCTGGGACAATCAGAGATTTCGGAAGAACTCCCTGCAGCAGTTTTTGGGGCTGACAAGAATATGAACCACATTCACTTCAAATTGCTGAATATCTACATACTAAAATCACAAAACAGGTACTGAATGACTGAAGTGAGACAGATGATGAGACACTGGCACAGGTTGCCTGAGAAGCTGTGGCTGCCCCATCCCTGGCAGTGTTCAAGGCCAGGCTGGACAGGGCTTGGAGCACCCTGCTCTAGTGGAAGGTGTCCCTGCCCGTGGCAGGGTGTTGGAACTGGATGAGCTTTAAGGCCCCTTCCAACCCAAGCCAGCCTGGGATTCTATAAGTAAGAACTGTGAAAAACAAGAGAGAAGCCTTTGTTGCATGTAGTTAGATTTATTTCTTTTCCCCGATACTCAAAGGAATATCAAATTACACAAAGTGATCTGGGCTTGGGAAACATAAAACCTTAAGAATGGAAATGAATGGGAACAAAGTTTGTGAAAAAGAAGCAAATCTGATAAAAACCAGTTCAAACTATGAAAGAACAAATCATCCCATAAAACCCACTTTGCCTTAAGGACACAAATTCCAGAAAGTAGAATCTAAACCTTCACTCTGTATTTCTCTCCTGCTCCTGCTGCACAGTCATTACATACAAATATTTCAATTTAAGTAGGGAGCTTGGAGCAAAATTTACCATGATTTCAGCTTCACTGCCTCCTGCTCATGTGCAAGCCATAAGAAACCCATACCTCACATACTCAAAACCAAGAATGCACAAAGAATCTTAGCAAACATTGAATGCACTTGCCCAAAGCTGGTAGTCACCAGGACACCAAAAAACTACAGGAAGATACTGTGAAGCCAGGTGGATGTTTGCAGGGATAACTAACTTCCTGCAGTGAGTAATCTCTAGTCTGTTAAACTTTCACTCACTGTAACTCACATCCAACAGTAGGTGTTACAGCCAAACAGAAACTGCAAAAGAAATGGTATTCTTCACTTTCCTAAAAGAGACCTGACATCTCCACACTGAGAATTACCCAGTGATTTACAGTGCAACTGTAGGTTAGAACTGACATGTGAAATGTCAGAAGATTCAGAACAAAGTAGCATCTTCCTAAACAAAAAGTTGAGGAAAAGTGTATGTAGGAATGACAATAAAAACTCTTAAAAAGCTGAAAAGAAGCTTTTCTTTTAGTCAATCAAAGGCAAATCCTTCTTTAAACTAGAGCTAAATATTGGAGAAAAACATGAGTACAAAGAAATCAGAAGGAGAAATCGTTCAAAAGGCATTCAAGAATCAAGTCATAGAATCACAGAATCGACTAAGTTGGAAAAGACATTTAAGATCTTAAAAGCTAAACAGAAAACTTCAAGAATGCTGCTCCTGACTTACGACAACAGAATTCCTCTTTTGCAAACCCTCTTCAGCAGTTCGCTCCTTGGACTGAGGATAAATACTGACGTGGTTCTCAACAGACCGTAAGACGAATTTCCACCCAGAACTTTGCAACAGTGCACTGGGTTTAGGTGTGTGTGTGTGTGTGGGGGGGGGGGGGGGCTGCCCTGTGAAAAAATGCAGTAATTGGAGTGTCCAGCAACCC
>JAOEHY010033226.1:0-74955 GCA_025447955.1 Psilopsiagon aurifrons
CCTGCCCATGGCAGGGGGTTGGAACTAGATGATCTTAAGGTCCTTTCCAACCCTAACTATTCTATGATTCTATGATCATCACCTGTAGACAGCAAGGTTGAGGGATGCTGCTTCTGAGCGGATTTCAGAAAGTTCATGTCAGCCTGTTCCCACATCACTTCAATGGCGCAGGTCAAGAAGATTGAAAGGTCCAGAATAAGCTCAGCTGTGGAGTGTGCAATGAAAAGAGAGCAGCACCGTTTAGTTATTTGCTCTGGTTTGTAATAACTAGCCTCTGATTCATATCTTGAGGCATCACAGAATTAACTGCTCCAACAGCCCCGTATACATATAAACAGACATGCCACACAAAAGTAGTCTCGACCACAACACAAATTATTCTTATTCCACTTGCCTCAGTTTCAGATGTCAGAGTGAACAATTAACCTCTGCAGTTTATACATTTACTTAATTCACTTAAATTCACTTAAAGCATCAAGGAGCACATTGCAAACTCAGAAACTGGGGATTTTTATACCTGAAATAATCCTGAGAACACCAAACTTGAGTTATGCAAACTAGGTTTTTGTACTTCTCCTCTTTCCAATGAAATTGTTGAAAAGCAGCATTTCCAGGAAGCAATTACGTGCACCATACCAAGCATAAAACCCCTGCCCAATAGGACAGATTAATGACCTACAACATTTCCAACCAGAGCTAGGGAAGAGAGGCAGGGCTCTCATGAATCTCACATGTTGGTGCCTTCCAGAAATTAAAAAGCAATATGTAGACTGTTCCCATGCCAGCTGTGTTTCTAAAGAATGCTTTATGTCTAACATAGTTCACATTATTGCCATTTTAAGCTAAGATTTCACTTCTCTGTCTGGGACAGACTGCAGCTGTCTGTTTTTACTGCAGACACGCTGCCTGGGTCACAATGTGTATCTGCTGCTATCAGAGTGCAAGCTTGCTTGTTTAAAAATGGAAGATCAGGGGACCTACAGTTTTCCAGAGGTACTCACCTTTTGCAAAAGCAATCATCAAGGCTGGCTTTAGACATTGCTTTTAGTCAAAATTTTAAAAAAATCCTCAATAAATAACACATCATACTTGTGCTCAGTAACATATCCAACATACTTTGCTAGAAGACATTGAAAGATCACAGATTGGTTTCTGGCACAATGGGCTACACAAAAGTGGTTTCTGACTCTTCCATGACGCATGTACCAACCTAAAAAGGATATTTAATCTACCTGTGCCTCAGTTTCATATACGTCAAATTGTTTTTGGGGTGGACAGAGTACCGTTCAGAAGGCACTCAAACATTGTGTCAAAGTATTGACAGCTAGACCAAAAGAAATGGTGGAGTACCTATCTGAAGAACTTATGACTGTACCTGCAAAGGTGTTAAACAAGGCAACATTCATCTTGTTTGCAATTACATTTTATGCTCCTGATGTCCAGAGTAGAGCTGTACTCTTAAATATACTCTTAAATGAGTCACTGGAGCAGAGGAAGGAGTGAAAAGTCATGCTGTTGCAATGAAGGGGAGATGAAGCTCCTCTGAAAGGAACAGGAAGGTCCTTTCCACATCTGCTCCAGGTTTAAAGGGAGCTGTGGATGTGAAATCAAGATTCATATACCTTTTACACACAAACTATTTCTTAGCGTATTCATTCAAGTAAGTATAAGACCGAGTCCTAAACCCCCATCCCACCCTTGGAGTGGGAGAAAGGTGCACACAGCTCTGCTTGGTGAAACTGGGCTTTGCTGGCAGCTACAACCTCCAACCCACAGTTTGGATAGTCACTTGCAAAAAAAAGGTACCTCCCACCCACGACTGTTACATTAGAGTTGTTACATCCCAGAGGGAGCCACCTGGGTAAATAACAGGATGCCTGGGTTCCTCACAAAGGATTATAACCTAGCCAAGGAGTCTTGTGCACTGTTTTGCACAGCAGACATAGTTGACAGAAGCAGAGCCCAACTTCTGCAGTACATCTGCACTCTCACATCAATTGCATCTTCACAGGGACAGCTGACGGACCACTGGAGCATGGATGAAAAACTGACTTTGTGAATGTAGTAACCCATTTGATTATCATATTAAAGGAGAGAGGGAAAGGGCCTCTTCTGGCTTCTGGACAGGACTGCCAGGGCTGAGGTGTTTCTTTCTAAACTCAGCACTATCAGCCTTTTTTACCAGCTTGTGTTGCCTGACAGTCTTCTGGCCTCTCCTACGGGACTGGGACTCATTTCCAACTCCATCCTGCTGTGACAGCTGTTGGTCTGCACTCAGCTGGGAGCAAAGCTAGCTCCAAAATGAACTTACTGTGAAAAGTTTTCTATAATAGTGCCTTAATGATCTGGATGTCCTTTGGTGGGTGCTCCAAGACTCACTTTAATAGGGTTTTGACCCCTCAAGAGATTAGCACATGTCAGCTGAGCTGTAATAACTTCCTGTGTTTGCATTCCCCTGGGATTCCCACGGGTTAGTGGTCCTGCACATAAAGCTGAGCTATTGGTGCATGCTGCAGCTCCTGTGGGCACTCTGGAACCCACTGGTGCCCAGTGACACTTGCACCTCTCTGAGCCCTCATTGCAAACTGCCTGAGCCTGCCTCTGTAAATCCATTGCCCTCTACATGACGTAAATGTGCAATATATCTCAGGCTGAGCAATGGAGCAGTGGCCCCACTCAGCTGACATTTTGACAGTCATAAGTCTCAAAAAAACTGGGAGTAGGTTTTTTGTAGGGTGGCAAATTGAAGAGTTGGCTACTCCTTCATCCGTGCCCTGGCAGCAGATGTAAAAGGCTGTTTACCCCTCTGCGCTGTACTGTTTTGCTTCACTGAAGTGCTTCATCTAGGACATTTCCTTGGGACGGGCTGCTAGGGTTAACTGTTACACCCACCTCCTGAAAAATGAGCGTGACATCAGAGTGACTTCAATTTTTATAAATATCCATTGCCAATTTGATTAACATGTCAGCACAGACCTGAAGTTAAAACTGAAGGGGATTAAACATCGCTCCTTCCTTTTAAGGCTGGCATAATTCCTCTTCTACATGTACAACTTCACACTTACATTGCTCCTTAGTATCTACCATCGCAAGCATTAGATTTTTCTCTTTTAATCCTGCATCCTGTAAAACACTGTAATTGCATGCGTTTGCGAGCCACCCTCTGCAAATGGAAAGTGCGCACTGAAGAAGTATGCAAGCAGTAAGACCCCCAAAATACACACTGCAAAAGCTGCTAGTTTACCAAAAAGACCCTCTTTGGTCTGCCCTCCCCTGCCCTCCTCTGCCGTTGCTACCTTGCAGTTTATGACATCCCGATAGTGGGAGGTCTGACAAACCGAACAAGGCAGTGAGCAAGAAATTCCATTCCTGTTGAAATCAGTAATTCCTCTGTGCAGGCTGTTTTTTCGTGTGTGTGTGTGCTTTTGTGTCACTTTGAGAAGGGCTCTGATATTATTATTACTTTAAATATAGCTTGCCCTGAGGCGGGGAAATGCACAAGGAAGGAGTCGGCAAGCAGCCTATCTCTCAGAAGAAAAGAGCAAGCCTCACAGCACAGGAACTGGCTTCACTCAAGTGTGCAGTTTAGAAGTCAAAAAAACTATTCCAAATACCACCATCTTGGAGGCGACTGAAGAAAAAGGACACAAAACTGGCTAAACACAGTGAAGAACATGGTAAATCAGGGTACAAAGTGCACCTAACTGCAGTTTGAGAGGGGGCTCTGAAGTACAATGTAAGTCTTCCTTAAATTGTATTTTTTTGTCATAGTATCTAGTTGTTTAATTTCCATTCTGAAGCCAGGCTGGGCCAAAAGGTACAATTAGCTATAAAGATCAGAGTGGAGCAGAATGTGTAATTTCTGATATGAGGCTGAAAATGATACTGAAATACAAAAGAAGTCAGAGACTTATTATGACCGTATTATGGAAGATGAACTGTAAGTAAGAGCATATCTAATTATTTCAAGAGAAAGATGCTGGACGGAATCTTTAATCAACTTTCTTAATAGGGAAGAGATAGCTCTGCTGTTTTGTTTGGCAAGCTATTTTAATACTGCTCTTTTTAAAACTGGGTGATTACAGTTACCAACAGCAATAGGATGTAGCTCCAGAGGGGAGTCCTAGTGGCTGCAAAAGTTTTTGTTTCTTATTTCTCCAACATTTTTGCTCTCTGAAGCCTCAAGTCCACAATTTCTGTCCTACAGCTTGGTTTTGCTTTTCAGCTGGATTTTCAAGGTATGCCAACAATGGACTTCTTATGGAACCAAGAACAAAACATTTCAGCTCTCGGAGAAATTCTGGTATGTTTTTCTACATCATGCTAGTGGCAAAAGATTGTGCTCCTTCAACTTCTGGCATGGACAGCTGAGGAATATAAAGCCTGATGGTGACAAGGGGTGAAAATTTCCTGTTTTCCACTATTTATCTCACCAGTCTCAGACTTAGCAATGGATATTCTTCCTGATGAGGAGAGCTCTTACAACCCAACCACAAATTCCCTAATACAAATAAATCATGAGAGAAGACTCTACAAAAATGTTTATGGAGCTGGAGAGATTAATATATCATATCTCTTTAACTTGACTGTGGATTCTGAAAACCTAACCAATCTTTCTTGTGAAAGCAACATGAGTCCACCATGCCACCCTTCCCTGTTTCAGCTCTCACAGAAAAACTGGCCAGCTTTGCTGACAGTGATAGTGATTGTTTTAACCATTGCTGGAAATATTCTTGTCATCATGGCTGTGTCACTGGAGAAAAAACTACAGAATGCCACTAACTATTTTCTAATGTCACTCGCAATAGCTGATATGCTGCTGGGTTTCCTTGTCATGCCTGTGTCAATGTTAACCATACTTTACGGTGAGTATTAGCTGTGTAACCTACTGCATGTTTTGAGAAGCTTTAAACATTGCATGCATATGTTGTTATCACTTCATTCTCTTACCAAAAAATATTGTAATCACTCCATACAAGTTGAAATATATATAACTGGTTAATGGATACAAGAATAGGTGAAGTACTTGTATCTTTTCCTACTTTATATTTCTAGTTACAGGCATTTTAAACACAGTCCAGAACATTAGTTTATTACTCAGATGTTCTCTCTATTCTTACAGTTTTAACCCTGGCTCATAATTTTCAGTATTCCTAATGAGCATGTAGGTTCCTGCCAGTTACTTTGCTCTGCAAATATGCATAGAAGCACTAATAACTACCTTTAGATTCAAAGTAGGCAACCCCTTCAATTTGTTTAAATGAAGTAATACAAATGTAAATAATTCTCTTAACACCAACATCCTGCTTAGACATCTACTTAGCGGCAAATGCTGGAATAAATATTGTAGGAGTTAAAAAAATGGATGGGAATTAATTCTGTCTAATTTTTAGTAACATTTACAACTGCAAAGCTATGATTTCTTAAGAGAAGTTATTTAAGAATTAAGTGAAGAATGACTCACAGTTCATACCCTTGCAGGTGATTAATAGCAGATCTTCCTTCTCATTTTCACCAAAATTATTTGCAGCAGAGCTCACACAGGAAAAAGCAGAAGCTCATGTGTTCAGTGCCAATACTGCCAGGCTGTTATAATCCCTGAACTTAAGAGAAATGAGTTTTCCAGCGTCACAACTGAACTGCTACAGTTCAAGGAGAAGCCAGAGAATGCCAGGAGGAAAGTGAGGTTGTTTACAAAGCTTTCTATTGCCTCACTATTTTGGGACTAACAGTCCACACTTGAGAGATTTCATCCAGAAAACTGGAAGTTTATTTCCCAGTTTCAGTATTTCTACACAGATTGCCCTCAGTAGGATTTGCCAACAGCATTTTGCATTGGTTATGCAAAACTGTTGTGATTTATTGTATGACTGATGCAATTATCTTTGGTGGGAAAAACAGCGTAAAACAGAGCTGCGGGAGCAGAAATCGTCCAATGTGCGAGATGAGCAAACCCTTTAAAATCCTGTGTGATTCCCTGCAACATGCAACAGGGACTCCTGCTGGCCAAGCTCTGCGCCGTGGAAAAGAGCCCCCAAAATCCGCGGCTCGGAAGTGATTCAGGTCGGGACACAAGATTTCCTGCGCACGGTGAAGATGAAACCGCTGAAAAGGAATGCTGCATTCTCCTCCTTTGTAATCACAGGCATGGAGGAGAGGCAGGCACCTAAAGCCATAGGGGAGGGGTGTGTTGTCTTTGCTTTTTCCCTGGCAAGGTCAAGGAGGGGAGGTCTTTGCAAGGTAACCTGGGGCAAGAAATCACCTGGTGGTGCACGCAGGTACCAGGAGAATCACCTCAACACAGTGCACCATCAACCTCCAAGGACAACCAGTGATGGCACAGAGTGAAACCTCCCTTTACACAGGAGCATTTGCTCAACCTTAGACACCCAGCTTCAGCCAGGTCACTTACATTGACAGTCCTGAGCCCAAACCAGGGGTCTTTGCACATACCTTGCTCTGCTGAGGCACCTCCAAGGCTGTGGAACAAGGGTGCTCCATCACCCATTCTCCAGCCCCTTGAAGGGCGATTGTAACTTTTTCTCAGAAGAGAGATGATTTTCTTCTTGAGAGCTTTACAGCTATTGTGGGCAAGTCCTGTTCAGCTGCCCAGCCGCACCAGCCACATGCCTGTCCCAGCCTGCACCCTTTGGGCCAGGAAGGCTTCTCCATCCACACAGCAGCAGCACCGTTGGCTGGAAAAAGACGCTCAGCAAATGTTACCAAGGTGGATGTGCCCACAGAGCAGAGAACTCACAAAGACGAACAACAGTGCTGGCTCCCACCCCAAAACACACAGGCTGCTGGATGCCTGTTGCTCCTGCCTCAGAGGCTCAGCCCACATTGTGGAATGGCAGCAACGGCATGGAGCAGCTGGCAGGATTATTGGCAGACGGTGCATAACTCCTTGCTGCAGTGGGAGGACCAGGCATTTCAGAGGGCTCCTGTCCACCCCAGTGATGACCCCAGATACGGTCTCAGCAGATGTGCTTCACATAAAGCAGACAGTTGCTCCTCAGCAATTGCCCATGCCTACAGACTCTCCTCTCTTCTTTCCTCATAGCAGTTCCTTAGCCTTTCACTCAAAACAGTTTTCTTGCAGTTCCTGTTACCTACAGAGCAGCAGCCCAGCCATCCTGTCCAGCTTGGCTTGTTTGTCTCTTCACCTGAAAGGCCTTGTGAGAAAACATTTCTCCTCTCCTGGTTGCTATTATCTTGCTACATCAGGAAGAAAATCTTATCTCAGACAGGGGCTACCTGCCCTCTCTATCAGTCTCTCAATGTGAAAATGAATAGGTGCACAAGCATCACTTTCCTATCCCTTGGATGTTACTACCTAATATGAGCTCCTGGACTGCATGAGCTCCCATGGACCGTATGAAATCATGGAACTTGCCCTGCCTACCCAATCTTTAAATTGCAGCCAGTTTTATTTTGTCTTGTTTCCCGTTGGATATGTTGAAGGATGAATTTGACAGTGGCCAAAGCATGGAACATAGCAGAGGTGCCCTGTGCCATGCTCCACATAAAAAGTCTACATAATGTGTGCCACATAAAATGTGTGCTGTTTTATCCCTGCCCCATCCATGTTTAGAGCAAGGACAAGACATCTAGAAGGATATGACAAATTTGGTCCCAAAGGCCACTGAAGCAAAAGAACAGATGCATGTTGTCAAGTGTAAAAATACTTTATCACTTTTCCCTGTGTAAACTGTCCTGTCCTGACAGAGAGAAGACATGTTCCTGAAAGCAGCCCCCACATAAGACATTCCAGAGACCAGATTCCCCACTGGAAGATCAGAAAACAAGATAAAACATTCCCATAAATATTGTATGGCTTGTCAAGGTCAGCTCATATTACAGCAGTCCAAGAGCACCAAGAAGTAGGTCTCCTCAGTGCTTACTGAGACTGAATTTAATTAGGCACAGACCTAGCTTCTCTGCCTTTCCCTCTGTTCCTGCTGTTGCAAATCTTGTTCTGCATTTCCAAAGGGGTCAGGCAGTACCAAAAATACTAGTGTGTTCTCATAATATCAGGTTTGGCATTGCCCAGTGCTGCACTGTCATGGACAGCTTGAGTAATATAGTCTAAATTAAATCACCACAAGATAAGGACACGTGTAACTGTAAAACTTGCTCCAAGGAGAGTTCCTACCCATTCCCTGAAGGACTAAAAGGGCCTCTGAATGAAGATCCTGGAGGAATTTGGCCAGCCTGGGTCTACTCAGTACTGCTGCTAGCAACTTGTGTAGTGAATAGAGTGTGAGCTTCCACAGCTTTCCAAAAGCTCCGAACTGGAAGAGGTTAAAAGCACTCAGAGATCCTGGGTCAAAATCACCAACAATCATCTGGATCCCTGAAGAGAATGTCAAATGAGCAAACAACATTCAGTGAGGATAAATGCAAAAATACCAACTTAGGAAAACGACAGCAAACCAACTACTGCTGGGGAAATTTGCCCAGCCTTCAGGAATGCTGAACAGGATCATAAGCTCAGCATGCATCAGTAGTATGATATTTTTATACAAAAGGCACTCATCATTCCAGGTTTTGTAAGTAAGAGCATTCCCTGCAAGTCCTGTAAAGCAATCTTGTATTTCACTTTGCAGCTGGGAGGCCTTTGCAAGAGTACCAAGACCTGTTTTGGTCACTGAATGATAAGCAAGATATGGGTAAATTAAATAGATTCCAGGGCAGAGAAACAAGAAGCACAAAAGTTTTAAAGGCATTGTCTGTAAGCAAAAGATAAATGAATTGGCTTTGCTTAGTCTGGATGAGTTAAAAACCCAAACAACTAGGCAAGACACGATAGCCATTTTCCAATTGTTTCTGGAAAAGAGAACCATCAATTATTCTTCACGGCTATTGGAAAGAACAAGGATAAGGGGGAGGCTTAATTTGCAGCAAAGAAGATAGAGGCTGGATATTGGTAAACATTAATGTGCTTGCTTTAGATTGCTCTCTCTGGAGGAGTCCGTCAATATTCATTGATAGAGAGCATATCCTTATTAAAGTACGTGGTAGTTGCCTAAAAACAGGCTAGATAAATGATCACTGGTATACGACAAAATACATTTCTTTCTTCAGCTGCCACTAAATCTAAAGTTTCTGGTTCAGAATTTAGGCAGTTATGCATATCAGCAAGTGTTAATAATGCAGTAATTACATGGATAAAAAGTCCGAAAACCACAATTGAGAACTTACAGAACTTCCAGGTTTACGATGGCTAAATTGCTTCTCTTTCCATAGATTTGCTGCCAAAGTTGTTTAATTAGAACATCAAGCACTAGTGTTATGCAAATAGAATTAAAAATAAACAAGCTTACACTGCCTTTAGCCTGGGAAAGGAGGAGAGTTAATCCTAAAAGCTACAGAGTTAAAAGGTTGCAAGCAAATAAAAAAGGCTTCTTAAAACAGTGCCAGGCAGCTTATATTGAATGCATCACTTACTACTATCTCCTCCTAGAAGGATACATGCAGTAAGTCATATGTATCACAACAAAAGACGTATGCCACATTCTTAGCTCATGTCAACTTTTTCCTGTGCAGGTTACACATGGCCTCTGCCCACAAAGCTCTGTGCTGTCTGGATCTACTTGGACGTGCTTTTCTCCACTGCCTCCATCATGCACCTCTGTGCCATCTCACTGGATCGCTATATTGCCATTCGAAACCCCATCCATCACAGCCGGTTTAACTCAAGAACTAAGGCTTTTGCAAAAATAATTGCTGTTTGGACCATATCAGTTGGTAAGTGAGGCAATATTTCAGCATGTAGTTGCAGGTTTCTGGCCTTTGAGAGGATGTGACATATACGCTGCGATCTAAAACTGTATTCTCTGACTGCAGTATTTTGCGTGCCACAGCCTAAGTGCTGTAACATAGTAATTATGCAATGGAAATCAACAACAGGACATGGAGGAGAATATACATTAGTGATAGCACTACTGAGTGCAAGTTTGTTGTGAAGATGTGTTTATTTCCAACACTGATCATCACCTTAACATCTAAAAAGAAAAAATTATCTCAATTTAAAAAAATATTTTCCTGTTTTATGTAAGTCGGTTGTACCGAATTTCTCATAAGGATAATTTGCTTAGAGATGTTTCTTACGGGCAGATCTTTTCTGCCTTTCTTGGTGTGTATGATAGGGTATTTATAGAACCTGTTTAGGAGTCAATAGACACTCTGTGTACACTGTAAATAAGAGGAGATTCTCCACAGGACAGTTCAGAGTTACAGCCTAAAATAGGTACCCTGAATGATTCACTGGATAAATCTCTTTTTTGCACTCACAAAACCCAGAGACTCAAAACTGGGCATAGGAATGTCGCTGTTTCATTCCCACGGTGACAGCACCCTGGGTCCAGAGCAGTCTCACAGCACCAGGAATTTCCTGCCGCCTCCCTCTCTCCCCCCTCCCCAGCATTGGCATCTCACTTATTCAGAAGTAGGAAAAAATCACTCTTTTGCTGACTGTTGCCTGCAATGAAAGGTAATTACCCACCTCCCTGGCTAATACACATTATTTCAAGTGGTGACTGGAATCCATTACTGTTCTTCTGAGGGGAAAGAAAAGAGTTGATGCCTAACACTTCTGCCTGCCTGCCTCTCTGAATTGTCTCCTGGCCTTCCTCTTGATCCTGGCTCATAGGCAGAGAAAAAGCAGTCAGAGATTTTTATGACTTAAAATAGCTGTATCTTCTGCTGCACAGCAAGAAATAGTGGGAGCCCTCTCACAACAAGAGGACAGTTCTGCATCCTCTTAAGACCTGGTGAGGTTCAGCAGCATCACATGTGGCCCTGGGGTACATTCAGGTGATCAGATATAGACGTCTAGCACAGGCCATGTGAACTCCACCCTAAAAATACCTATCTTTCAACTAAAAAAGGAAGCTTAAAGCAACTCAGATGTGGCTGTCTTCATTTAGATTAGATGCATCATACCTTATATGTCCACAGTCAAATTTTCATCAGTCCACTAGAAAACTCCGTCCAGTTTTTCCAATTTTGGACACTGCTAACTGCAAGCATTTTCAGTGCATTCTCCATGTAATATAAAAAGGGCAAGCACTCCTCTAATTTGTACACACTGTGCTTTTCTGTATTTGTGTGTGGTGCCTGTGCTTAGTGTGTGTTAAACTACTGTTCTTTTTAAACACAAATAAGTTCACAGAATGATCAGAATGACCATTCGAGGGGCAAACTGGTGGTCCATGCCAGTCAGCGCCCATGCCACTCAGCCTCCTTCCTGAGATAAGAGCTCATTGCTAGAGTATCTGAATTAGCTCACTATTAAAATGAATCCAGAAAAAATATTATTTAAGCCCTATTAGTTATAACATGGATTATGTCCTGTAGCAGGAGGATTTAGTTCTTTGATATCTTGCAATCAATTTTCAGAAGTTAGGACTATTCTTTGCAGCAGTGACTAATAACAATTTGCCTTTTGTAAAAACACTTTTTCTGCTCTCTGGAGAATTTTCTTATAACAGTGATCAGATGAACCGCAGATGTTATTTGTTATCACTATGGCAAGTGATATGAACATGGTCCCTATTTATATAACTCTGAAAAATACAGTTTCTTATTTTATTGAAAAGCACTGAAGTGTGGCATGACTTAAGAGGACAGAGCCTCACTCTACTGCAGTTGGATAAGGACACATGTAAGAGAACAGTGGATTGGGAAAATAGGTGGGCTCATAGGGTAAACTCCCTCTCATTCACACATCAACTGTTGTCAAAACAGTGAGCAGGTTAAATAGACACCAAAGAATGCAGGCAAGCACACTGAGGTGTGCAGGAATGAAGTGGTGCTGGGCTGGTTTGCTAGTCCCATGGAAGCAAAGGGAATAGGAAGACAAGCTGAAGGAAGATGGGTCAGTTCCCAGCCTGAGAGCTGCATCATGAAAGCAAATGTGAGGTGCTCCAGAGGACAAACAGGGAAGCAAGCACACAGCAAGCTGTAAGGAAGCTGCTGAGCTAGTCACAGCCAGGCTGGATTGAATTTGCACCATGGCATATTGCTATACTAATAAAATAAAGAAAAAAGCCAGTATTATAAGGGACTTCGATAGATACCAGATCACCCATGCAACTTGCTCTCAGTCTTCAACGCTCTCCTCATCTCCTACCGTCTGACTGAGAATAGGCAGGAAATGGTTTATGAAGAATGAGGTGTTTTCTATGACATTTACAAATAGGAAATGCTTTCAGAGCTAAGAGGTGCTCTGTGTATCATTTACCGGTCTCCAGGCTCTCAATGCTACTTAGAGTGGCAGGGATATAAATTATTTAACTCTTTGCATTTTCCCATAGCTATAGCTGGCACAAGCAGAGCCAGTATCTGGCGCAGCACTCTCCACAGAACACATTGTGGCTGCTGTCTCATTGACAAATTTTGAGAGGGGAATTGTTTCTCAAGGTTTTGCACTTCAGTATTAGTTAGACAGCCTTTGACTTCCCCTTGCTCCTGCAGTCTGCAGCCTAGCTGGTACCCTGTGAACTGTCATGGTGTATGAGATGGAGGGTAAAAAGCAAGAGAAAGAAATGAAGGACATTATATTCCTCTATGTAGAGGCTCATTTTACCAGGGGGAGAGGGGGGAACCTTCTGATCAGAGACCCTCAATAGCTCCCTCACTGTCAAAGTCCTTAGTCCATCCTCTTACATAGCCCCCTTCAATGATTATTTTACCAGGCTGAATCCAAATCTATTTAGGCTCTGTTTGTGCAGCAGTATCCCATGCTGTCATGGTTTAATCCCAAACAGCAACTAAGTACCACACAGTTGCTCACTCACTCCCCTACCCCATCCCTGTGGGGATGGGGAGGAGAATTGGAAAAGGTAAAACCCATGGGTTGAGATAAGAGCAATTTGATATATGAAATAAGGTGAATAAGAAAATAAGAATAAGAATAAAGAGAGGAATAAAAACCAAGATAAAAAGCCAAGTGATGCACAATACAGTTGTTCACCACCCACTGACTAAAGTCCATCTCATCCCTGAGCAGTGATCAGCCCCTCACAGTCCTCACCCCAGCAGTGTGCCCAGGCAGCCAAGAAGGCCAACAGCATACTGTCCTGTATGGGAAACAGTGCGACCGGCAGAGTCAGGGCAGTGATCATTCACCTGTACAGGCACTGCTGAGGCTGCACCTCGAATCCTGTGTTCAGTTCTGGGCCGCTCACTGCAAGAAAGACATTTGGGTGCTAGGGAGGGTCCAGAGAGGGCAATGAAGCTGGTGAAGCATCTGGAGCACAAGTGTGAGAGAAGGCTCAGGGGGGACCTTATCACTCTCTGCCACTATCTGAAAGGATTGAGCTTGGAGGTGGCTGGTCTCTTTTCCCACATAACAAGCCACAGGAAAAGAGGAAACAGACTCAAACTGCAACAGGAGAGACTTAGATTGGATATTAGGAACAGGCTGACCAGGGGAAGTGGTAGAGTTACTGTCCCTGGAAGTGTTCAAAAACTGTATAGATGGGGCCTTTAGTGACATGGTTTAGTGGTGGGCTTGGCAGTCCTGGGATAACAGTTGGCTGTGATGATCTTAAAGGTCTTTTCCAATCTATTTGATTCTATGATACTAACTCCCCCCCCATTTATATATTGATCATGACGTTCTGTAGTATGGAATATCCCTTTGGCCCACTTGGGTCAGCTGTACTGGCTGTGCTCCCTCCCGACTTCCTGCACCCCTCCTCATTGGCAGAGCATGAGAGACTGACAAGTCCTTGGTCAGAGTAAACACTACTTAGTAACAACTAAAACATTGGTGTGTTATCAGCATTATTCCCATATTAAATCCAAAACACAGCACTGTGCCAGCTACCAAGAAGAAAGTTAACTCTATCCCAGATGAAACCAGGACATGTGCCCAGGTCATCTTTTACCCTTCTCTGAATCTTTTCTAGTGCTTCCACATAAACAGGTGACCAGACCACAATATTCAGGAGATGGACACACCATGAACTCATGTGGAGTGGTAATATTTTCTGCTGTTATAAATTCCTACTTTAATAAATCCTACCTTTCTTTTAGTCTTTCAGATCATCCCTGCACACTGAGCACAAGGATGCTCAGCTCAGTGACTCCAAAATCAAGGAATCATAGAATGATTTGGGTTGGAAGTGACCTTTAAAGACCACCTAGCTCCAATGACCTTGCAATGGGCAAGGAATCTTTCACTGACTCAAGTTGCTCAAAGCCCCATTTAACACGACATAGAACATTTCCAATGATGGGGCATCCACAACTTCTCTGGGTAAACTGTGCCAACGCCTTACCACCCTCATTGAAAAAAACTTTCTTCCTTCCGTCCGACCCAGATCTACCCTCTTTCAGTTTAAGATCATTTTCCCTTGTCCTGTCACTACAGGAGTTGATAAAAATTCCCTCTCCATCTTTCTTACAAGCCCCCTTTCTACATTGAAAGGCTAGAGTAAACTCTCCCAGAGCCTTCTCTTCTCCAGACTGAACAACCCCAATTCTGTCAGTCTCTCTTCATAGGAGTTCCAGGCCTCTGACAATTTTCATGGCACTCCTCTCTTTCCTGAGTAATGACAGACAGTTTTGCATTCCTAAATAGGGTTATCCCCCAAACACTGTACAATTTCATCTGCTACTTTGCTACCCATTAGCTGAGATTTATGAGGACCTTCTGCAGTTCTCTACAGCCAGCAGCCATGTGTTACCAGCACATTTTATTAAGTGCTAGTGTACATGCAAACAGGTCATGGATGAACTGAACAGCACTGATGAACACACAGGGCTGTGGGACAGTTCCTTCTACCACCCTCACTGTAGAAACAAACTGTTTAATTTTACCCTTTGTTTTCTGTCTTTCACCCCATTCTTTTACTTCAAGGGGATCTTTCCTCTTCCGCTATTGAGCTTAATTTCTTACAAGACAGTGTTGCCAGAGCTTTCTGGAAATCCAGGAACATTTTATCAGCTGGATTACCCTTACCCACCTGCTCACTGACTCCTGTAAATACTTATAGCTGATTTGTGGGACATGCAGAAGTTCTCTTAGTGTTTCCCAGTCTACCACGTCTCTTTCATTATGACTTTTACTTTACCTTAATTTACCTAAGTAATAATACTTTCATTTACTAAATTTGTAGATTTCTTTTATTCACTAAATTCACAAATTTATTCGGTGAATTTGATCCAAAAACCAATCAGTGATTTTCCTTCTGTTGACTTCACTGACATACATAGTATTTAAAATACAGCATAAAAACCCCACAGATAATTTGATTTACTTCATTTCTGAAATATTGACTTTCTTAGTTTAAAAAAAAAAAACAACCAAAAGAAACCCTTGTATTACAACATTTGTTTTTGCATTCACTGGAAGAAGAACATTTAGCCAGCAGCCTTTCTTTCAGCAGACCATGTAATGCCACAGGCAATTGGTTTAAAATGGATTCTAATTGCTGTAACAGATCCTAATCGTGTCTTTAATTCTTAAATCATCCAGTACCCCGAGTGGCTAGGTAATTAGATTATTTGTAACTGTTGAAGGCAAAACCCCATTAAACTCTAAAAATTATTCCATTTGTTTTAAAGCACAGAGGTCGTTACTGAAAACAGGTGTAAAAAGCCTAAGCATTTCCCATTTCCTCTTCCTCGAAAAAATAAAGTTGGATTTTGAATAGCCTTTCACTGGAATTTATAGAAATGTATTCAACCTACGCTGAAATATTAAGGTAAAGCACCTCGGAGTGCTAAGTCGGCCTGAGAAACTTACTGCTCTGCAAGAGGCCAAGAATACACTATTCTCTCCTTTAAAAATCCTTGAAAGTGCCACATAAAAGAATTATGAAAGTTAAGCCCCTACACCTATCATTCCTCAGTCCTTATTTTTCTCTATTCCTCTGTTAATGGTCTAAGTAATGTGAAGTTTGATGAAGCCCAAATCCTCTTAGCTGAGTTTTCTCTTCTCTTATCATTTCTCACTCAGCCTACACATCTGTTCACTGCCTTCAGGCAGTCTCTGCTCTCCCCAGTCACTAACTTAGATTTATTCAGTATTTTTCATGCAGAAAAGAAGTCCAAGTGGAGCTGGAGGAAGCTGTTGAAATAACCTCCCACCACATAACTCTTAAAATGTTGCTATTGCTTTTGAGGCTTCAAAAATTCAGAAATACTGCAGCATGTGAAGCTACATTCTTCAGAGTGCAGGGTGAAAAGAGCTACCTCCAGGTGTACGAAACAAGCTCACTGCAACTGAGCCCTCTGATAATTTGGCAGTGTGAAGCTTTATGGTGAAACAGAGGCTCACAGCCAGCCTGCAATTTCTCTGCATGACTTCTTGTTGTCCTGCAGAGTATGAAGGGCCAGGGAAACAGTTGGTACTGGTAGAGTTCAACTACAGTTGTCTACGGATTGTGGTTTGTTGACAGCTCTGGCCTCCTTCAGCTCGCTCCTCCTACTGCCAAGGTCGGCTTTCATTTGAAAGTCCCTTTACTGTTTTCAAAAGGCACAAATAGCCAAGGGGCAACAGGTTGGGAATCTCTGCTCTGGATCCATCACATCCTGCATTTCTTTGAGATGACATATTTATGATTTAGTAGTTCATGCAAGTCTAATTTAGGGATGGCTTGGCATAGGAAAAGACCACTTGTTATAACATGGAATATACTGCCAAAATACATAAAACTGCAATTAATTACACACAGCACTGTACTCCAACAATATAAAGTTGAACACCTAAATTTGGAAGTGCTGGAGCTAAACTTGAAATATCTGCTGTACTACTCACTTTACCACGTAGTCATTTGCTTTGCTTCCATTTCTTCTTTTAAAAACCTGGCTTTGCATTCTTAGTGTATTTATAATTTTGTTAGTTCACCATACTTATGAAACCATCTCCCAAAAAGTGAACGAACTGTTTGCTCTTTCCAGCGGAGGGATTTCAAGGGCAAGCATTGTCAGTATTATGTTTGGGCAATCAATCCCCTGGGACCTTTTCCATTCATGGATATTGATGCCACTGTAAAAATAAAATGCCATAACTGTGTTGCCAAAAGCTGTGACACAACATATAAATTTGCATTAGTTAGAACAAAGGGCCATGGAACAACATTTCATAAAAGTATGAGAGCTTCATCACCATCTCACAGATGCAGGATCTTCATTGTTTTATTGTACAGAGACACAAGGTATGAGGCTCAGTAGTCAACAATTATGCCAGTACAAAGTTCACTGCCGTACTAACAACACTAGCAGCAGCAACAACTAATGACTAAAGAAGCAATTAATGCATAGGTTGTACAAGGGAAGTTAACATTCAGTGCTGTGATGCACATTTCTAAGTTGGCTAGCACATGTATTTTGGTTACAGAAGATTACTTAAGATGGTTCCGAGAAAGAGACATAAATATCATATTTACTTTCCCCACTGCTGCAAATTATTCCTGTATTTCCCATGTAACAGAATCCTCTGACTGATTTGTTCTTCCCAGAAGAGTGAACACATTGTAGTCCACCAGACCAACAGCTTACCACACATATCTCCCTCTCATAACTGTGAAGGTTAAAACAGCTTGCATTTTGAACTTGTACGTTGTTTTCATATCTGACAAGGAGGTGTTATTAACTTTACACTTTTGTTTACAAAAAAATGCTTAAAGGAATAATAATGATTGAACTGCTCCATAAATTCTCCAAATCTGGAAACATGGATATAAAGAAACAACATTAAAAAATTCCATAAGGCCACATTTCGAAACCAGAGACATTGAGAAGTGTGGCATACCTCTGGATGGGGAACAATACTTTATAACAGTGAATACGTATTGTCAAATGAAGAATAATAATTGTGTATACATTTACCATTTCCTTTGTGTAATTACCTGATTATCAGAAGGAGATGAAAGTTTTGCCTATTAAAAAGGCATACCCATTCTGCAAGCACCTCTTTTGCAAGAAACATTCTGCTTTAAGGGTAAAAACCAAAATGAGTGGTCACAACATTAATGTGTGGCTTTTCTTCCTGCTTTGGTTTTATTTTTAAGGGCAAGTTTTAAACAATAAATCTGTATTTTTAGTAGCAGAGCTACGTGGAAAGACCTTAGTTAGTCAAGGTGCTGATGACACAATTTGTTCATTGTATTCTTTTTTTTTGTTTTTTGGTTGTAACTTTGCTTTGAAGACCATATTCCTCCTGAATCTAATGGAGAAAAAGCATTAGGTGCAATTGGACCTGTTAGCGGGATTCTTAGAATGATTAAGTAACTGTTTGTGATCAGCCAGTCTCTCTTTGTAAGATAAATCAGAGTAAATGGAATGTTTCAAGAAAAAAGGCAGTAACAGTACAGTGCCTATTAGAAGTTATTTCTCCTTCCCTGAAATGCTGTATTTTAAGCTAGTCATGTACCCATCACAGCATGCAATACATACAAGGATCCAGAATGGATTCCCTGTCCAGAGGGGAAAGGATGACTCTAGGTCCTACCACCGGATGCCCTTTTCTGCAGAAAGTGCCATATGAAGTGCTGCAAAATGCAGGAAGGACATGTTCAGAGGCCTGCTCTGATCTTTTCCCAATAGGTCTCTACAACAGTACATGCTCAAAAGGGGATCCTGTGTTGACCAAGAAATTATTTGAGCATCTCTAATCAGAGGAACTGGGATTTCTGCATAGCAAAAGCCATATGCAGTATAAATGAGCAGAAATGAACAAGGAATCGTGTTGGGATTTAGAAACTCTTTCATTTGTACACTGTAATTGCATTTAATCACCTCCTAAATTAAAAAAGTATTGATTAAGTATCACTGTATTACATAAAAGAAAATGTCAAAACCAAAGACATTTTCATTCTTTTTAAAATTTTGCAGAGCAATTTTATGGCTTATTTTATGTATTTTAAAGAATTAAATTTTATTGAAGCCAGATTTTGCATTTTATAATGTTAAGAAAGAAAACCATATCACAGAATTCTGCTTTTAAATTAAAACCTTAGTAGGGTTAGCAACATCATTACAAACTATCACACTCAGGCTGTAATTAACTTTCCCAATGCATTTCCTGGCCCATGCCTTTGGCATCATTTCTAAGCAGAAACCCAGCTAATAAGTCCAGAGTTTTGTCAGAGCTGAGACAACATATTCCTAATTACCTACAACAAATTTAGAAATACCTATCAGCTATTTTTTCCTAGGATGTCCTCTAGACTCATTGATGGAAAACGGACTGTCAAACTCCTATGACATCCTGAAAGCAGGCTGAGGCATCGTGATAAGGGCTCTCTTTTCTGGCTGATCAAAACTGGAGCTGTTTATTTCACAGTATTCAGCCCTGTGTTTATGATGCAAGTAAATCTCACCCACTGGGAAGGCCTGTTTCCTTCTAGTAGAATATAACTTTCATTAGGATTTCATATTTGGTCTGAGTTTTGAAATGTCAAGTTGACCACTGTTGCTGGGATCATAGTCTGAGCTGAACTGTGAGTATCCTGAGATACTGTGTCTCAGGTGTACTGAGTGAAAAGCATAACTTTTTCTTTATAAGCATAAAAATGCCCAAAAGTTTTAGGTCAGTGTTCACAGGCTAAAACCAGGGCTACCTTGCATATGACTGCAGGAGGTACGCCCAGCATTCAGAGTAGCTGTTTCTTGTTGCTAGGGTAGTTCAAGTGTTTATTTTTCATTTTCAAGGTGGCTCGTGACATTTAGCAGAAAGAAAAGCCTAAGGATTATGCTATAGCACCTACCTAGATACTACCTCTTCTTCAACCCTGTCATTTTCTGAAAGTGACTAGAGCACTGATTTAACAGAAGAGCAGTTCAGTCAGGTTGAAGGGCATTACCCACTGTGTGGTCAGGGAAGCATAAAGAACAGGATCCTGACTAATAATATTCAGACCAAAGCAGGTCTCTAGTTGTGAATGCTCCATCCCTGGCGGTGTTCAAGGACAGGTTGGAAATAGCATTGGGTGATACGGTTTAGTGGGAGGTGTCCCTGCTCATGGCAGGGGGGTTGGAACTAGATGATCTTCAGGTCCTTTCCAACCCTAACTATTCTATGATTCTATGATTCTATGCTTCTCACCTGGTTTTCCTTCCAAATTACCCATTGCATCAGAACATCATCCCCAGTAACTCTCCAGCCATTTTTGCAGTTTCCTTGTGTAACTAGTAAGAAGCTGACTATTTCCTTTATCAGAAGCTTCTGCAAGCAAGCACAAAAGGAGGCATGGTGTCGTGGTTTAAGCCCAGCCATAACTCAGAAAACCACACAGTCTCTCTCTCAATCCCCCCTCCTTCCTCCCCCCCACTCCTAGAGGGATGGGGAGGAGAATAGGAGAAATGCAACTCCCGCGTGTTGAGATAAGAACAGTCCAGTAACTACAGTATAACACAAACCAATAATACCAATAATAATAATCATAAGGGAAATAACAAGGGAAGATAATACAACTGCTCACCACTCACCGACCAATACCCAGCCCGACCTGAGCAGTGATCTAGCCCTTCCGGGTAACTGCCCCCAGTTTATATACTGGGCATGACGTGCTATGGTATCGAATACCTCTTTGGTCAGTTTGGGCCACGTATCCTGTCTGTGCTTCCTCACAGCTTCCCTTCCTCCCTGGCAGAGCATGAGACTCAGAAAGTCCTTGATCAGAGTAAACACTACTGAGCAGCAACTAAAACCAATGGTGTTACCAGTGCTGTTCCCAGGCTGAAAGTCAAAAACACAGCGCTGCACCAGCTATTAAGAAGGAGAAAAATGACTGCTACTGCTGAACCCAGGACACATGGAGAGACAAGACGAAGGTCTGGATTAAAGTGGGATGTGATCTGAGGTCTAGAAAATATGGAAGAATTACAGTTTTGGTTGTCTGTGTCCTGCTGACTCAGTGCAGAATTGTTGCTAAAAAAGAATAATAAATAAACAACTTACCTGATGGTTACATTCAGTCTCCTTTTAAACTACAAAATGAAGTCAAGCAGCACTGCTAGAGCAATCTCAGAGAGATGCCAACAGAAATCACTGTTCAGTTTAGTGGAGGATTAAGGCAGAGTTAAGTAAATTATCAGCATTCAACAAATCACACCAAGCAATAATTAAAAGCCCAGAAATATTAAAAGTGCGATAGCAGAGGGTCTTGTGACTTAGATTGCTCCAGGAGCCACCACATTAGTTGCATATGATAATGGAATATCTAAGATCTTTCCATAATTTCTATCTTATTACTACTATTTTTTCTTCTTTTTGGTTTTTTGTTTTTTGTTTGTTTGTTTGTTTTTGTTGTTTTTTTTTTGTTTGGTTTTTAAGCATTACTGAGCATGTGGCATGTATAGCACGTAATAAGTTAGCCTTGAGGACCCTTCAAGACCTAAAAAAGGCAGACGATGACATGAGATTTGGGAAGATCCTGTTACAAATGTCTGGTCTTTCTTTCTTTTTTTCAAAGTGCAATTATCCCCAAATGTACTCTCCTAGGGGCCTTAACAGTGAACACTGTGAAGCCATCTGACATGGAATAGAAAAATATCCTCTGTGCTAAACAGGAGGAATATCACCAGTGGCTCAAGCTGATCCCTCTTAGAGGGTCTTTTCTTTTTCAAGGTAACATATTTACCTAAGCCAGTGACAACCATAAATTTATAACTCCTTTTGAGTAGAAATTAAACCATTGCTACAGGGAACTTATAAACAGCAATGTAATTTAAACAACATTAACTGAGAACACAGAAAGGAAAAAGGGTGTTTCACCTGCTTTCCTGCAATTTGTTGAGCCACAGAAGCATCAGGTTTGTCCATCCATGAGTTTTGAATGTGAATGAGTAACAACTTGTCCCTCTGCACAGAGCTAGGCTGGAGACCTTGGGCACCTCGTGCAATTTTTCAAACTAAATATTCAGCTCTTCATCATAAGGTCAGTAACTTCTAATCACTTGTAATCACCATGGATAAAGTGGTTACACAGATGTCATCAGCTTACATCCCCTGAAGGAGAACATTAAGCCCAGCTCCCTCCTGACTCCCAGTGGAAGGCAGGACTGTAGCTGCTGTCTTGCTACTTCGGACTTCGGTTCTGCTCAGCCAGCATCCCCCAGGCAAGCTGCATCTTTGGCTTCCTGTTCATGTTTAGCCAGACACTGCCTTACTCTCTATTCTTTCCAGACTTGGGGATAGTGACAACTCTCAATCTCACCAAAGATAAGGCTGAAAATAAATTGGTACCTAGAAGGCACCTGTACGTTCCACTCCTTGTCATATTTCATACTCTCAGATTTGAAAATGCTCTCCCTGACCTTCCCTCCTCTGGGCATTTCCCCATGAAAATGTCACATTAATAGCTGGCCTGAGGGAGGGCTACTGAGAAAGAGAAACCTCTTGCCAGATGCAAAGCTAATCTAGCTCAGATCCCAGCAAAAGACAGTTATGACATCAATACAAATCGCTGGTATGGAGTGGGGTCTGCACTTCCCTCTGTGCTCCTTCAGCATTGCTATTCTGATGCTAGCTGTCTATGTGCTCTCAGCATCATCTGGAAACCATGGGACTGAGCTAGGC
This sequence comes from Psilopsiagon aurifrons, assembly GCA_025447955.1. Taxonomy (NCBI): domain Eukaryota; kingdom Metazoa; phylum Chordata; class Aves; order Psittaciformes; family Psittacidae; genus Psilopsiagon; species Psilopsiagon aurifrons. The sequence goes on from JAOEHY010033226.1 coordinate 22,541, forward strand.
AAGGAGAAGCAATTCCATTTCAGATGTGATGTGACATGACAATGTGGTGCCAAAACACCGCTGAATCACTCCCATAAACATTTCTTTGTCGCATCTCTAAGGATGGACTAAACTTTCACATGGGGAACACAATGGTGCTTTCTCAGGTGGACAAGTTTGCTGTACATGGCACAATGGCATGCTCTCTCCTGGAGATCAGGTTGACTGGATTCCTCTGGGCTAGTAAAAAGGAATAGAATTTTTAGTCTCTCCCTATTATTAGCTTTTAACCTCCTGGATATCTTGGAGCTAAACAGCTCTGTCTGGCCTTCTACTGCAAAAGTAAGTCCAGATACCTTTTTGCCTCCCTCTTCCTCCTTCTAGATGTGTTTATAATGACTTATATTTGCACAGTAATCTACACAAGGTGAAGAGATTTACATTCTGTGTGAAAGTTGACACACAGAATCTAGCGCTGGGGTCTTTTGACATCTTTCTCCAGGCTTAACATCAGTAAAATACTCAGAATCAGACCATGAGGTCTAACCAAGCACAGTAAAAGGGAGATCATTGAATCCATGGAAGTCCTGTGGTAGAATCTGGCATGTGGTACACATTATTTTGTTCTTTAGTCATATTGTACAAAACATTATTTACTGTGCAGTTTGGTATCTCTTCAATAAGAAAAGTTCTGTGCCTCAGTAGATATAAGTGCTACAGTAAACAAGCAGATGGAACACAAATATGTGCCACCTAAAAGAAAATTTCCATATAAACTGATGAAGTCTTTCAAATTTCTGAGGTTTCCACTGACAAAGAACATACTTGTTCTAGTTGCTGGCCCTGGAGGTGAAGGTTTTACCTGTGGTGGTCCTGTACAGCAAGTCTCTAGTATGCTAACTCCAAGCAGAAAGACTTTTACTCCACAAAGACAGAAGCACTGCAGAGCTGCAGTTAAAATGAGGCCATGTGCAGTCAAGGAGCAAGGAGTTCATTACCTGGGAATAACTACAAGCACATTAGGAAATAACTAAAAAAAAGTATTTAATATTCAAATGGGATACCAAGACTAGCTTTGGGAAGTGTGACTTCCTCCCTGCTTATGAAAGACCAGACCTGGCAGCACATCTTTGTCTTTCAGTTTCTGACCCCCTTGGAGGCCTCACCTCTGCCCACGGCAGCCAGCAGAAGGTGAAAGCAGCCTGTGCAAACTTGTGCTGGCACCGAGGGATTGGTTGCAATAACAGTATTCTCTGTTTCGGCTTGCTGCATATATGAATGGCATAATCTGAAATCCCCAGTCCCTAAATCCTTTTCCAAATTAAATTTCTTCAGGACATTTATAAATCTTTCTTTCTTTTTTTCCCAGCTATTTGATAAGTATAGACATCTATATGGTTCTGTTAGTCCCTTTAGTGGGTAGTCATGCTACACAGAGGGATAACAATTTGAGATAGCTGTGAGAAGTCACTAAGCACCTTGGCAGAAGCCTTTGCCCAAACCAAAGATAATACCACTAGCTGAAAAGCAAAGACTGTGTTGGTGGAGAGGCTCTACTGGAAATTGCTATGCAAAAGGTTGTGTCTTCCTCAAATACTCAGAATGACTGGAAAATTGAACAAGGAAATAAGAAGGACAAGACACGAAGGGCAAAGAACTGCTGCAAACAGCCCCGCAGAACAGCTAAGGAAAGGGATTTGAGGTGTGTATAGGCAGGAATAGCACTTAAAGCCAAGAGCAACGAAACTGCTTCCTGCTGTTGGATTCTTACTGCCTTGAGGAAATAGGACTGCATGCACATTTTGTAAGTGAACAGGATTATACCAAAGCAGTAAGTGACTCCATCAGCAGTTTCCTCTCTCAGCCACTCTGGAGCCCTGGGTTTCTAATTAGGTGGGTCAAAAAGGGGCACCTGTCCTTCCCTTCTTGCTCTGTCCTTCCTGTAATGTTCCTCTAATTCTATTTTTATTTCTATTTCTATTTAATTTGTTATCACAGTCCTACAAATTAATTTGGAGAGATAAATCTCTGTTCTTGTAAGAAACAGGTTTTGGGACTTAGGACATAAATGAGAAAAATATCAGTAAGGCAGACTCTTCTGATTTTGTTTTTCTAAAGTGCAAAAGATGATTTATAGAATTATACTGTTATAAATGATCATTTGTAATCATTTTCTCACATAAGAAGAATTGAATTATATATTTCCTTAGAGATTTTCTGAGCTGCGAAGAACAAATCCATTTCAAATTTTATAGAATAATCCAAGTATTACCTTGCACTTATGTGAATTTAAATATAAAGTTGTTTGCATTAAACAGAACATGTGTAACCAAATAAGGTATTCCAAGGGAAAGATATAGAAAACCAGCTCTTTGTGTGCCCTCAAATAAAAATCTAAATTTGGTGTATAGGTAGCAATAAGGAAAATAGCTGGACCCACTCTGACTCCAGTCCTGTGAAGATGGCCTCTTGGGATGCAGAAATGAGACAATGCTCCAGTAGCACTGTGACTCACTTAGCTCTCAAGGAAATCCATCTGAAAGCAGATGTTATTTGGGGATTTGTGAGAAAAAGCTCCTGACCCACTCCTGTCTCCACTAACAACACCTGTACCTACAACTAGGGAAGAGGCTTGTGCTTGTGCTTGTCTCACATGTGAAGAGAAATTCTAAACTAGGACTTTGGGGACATGGCAATGCTGACTAGGAAAGGCATAATTTTTTTAACATTCATGTGAACCAGATGCAGCCTCAGATGGTGATTGACAGATCAGAGGGGATGTTGAAAACCTCTGATCCACCCAGAGCTTTTCAACATCCCATCTCCCCAGGTGGAAATTTCTGCTTCTGCACTGCTACCCATCAGCAAACTGCATAACCTTGCTATTCGCAATGTGGCTGGCACTATTTGTGCAGCAACAAAATTTTTGTCATGACTGGAAATGGGTCAGTTGGGAAATAACATTTTCAGGTGCATGCAGAAATCAGCTAAGTGCTTGCAGTTCTGGGAAAATGGTGACTCCCATAACGGTGAATGCCACATGCCAAGCAGAGGCATGGAGACAGACTGAATGGGTATTCTGCAGATTAAGTGAAAGCACATAAGTAGCTGTAACTAAACTGCAGCTTCTGGTATAATGGCCAAACACATCTGCGTCCTTGATACCCAGAGGAAGACATGGTCCATGCTTCCCCCACAAGTGTCTTTATGTGTTTTGTGTTCCTAGAGCGAGCAAACATCCACACAGGGCATCATGGTAGCCCAAAGGAATAAGTACTATTTTGTGTGATTATTTCAGTCCAAAATATTGAAAATAATGTGAAGTCCATGTTTCACCTCCAAACGGGATTTTTTATACAACATGATACAGAGATTATACGTTGTATATGCATGCCTTAGGATGTATCATATTAATATACGTGAACAGCTGTTTGTTGTTTGAATGTGTAGATGTACCAAAGGAGAACATTGTCTGAGTACAGAAAGGCACCAGATACCAGGCATGGGATTTTCTAAAGAAATAAGACAAATATTTCCACATTGACTGGCCTTCTCCAAGCAGCATTCTCTCAGAGGTCCTCAGTGCCACAGCACATCTCTGTGCAGTGGCCCATGGTCTAGCCTATAACATGAATATGTCTAACCCAGTGTGACTTCTAAAACTTGAGCTGGGGAAGTTTTCTTCTTTTTCAGGTGAAGGTGAACTGAATTTTATTTAAACTGCAATGACATTTCTAAAAGGTATTTTCTATCCCTTGGAATTTTATTAAGGTATACAGTAATGATCATGTGTATTCAAATTGATTGAAATGGATATATGTGAAGTGAAAGCTTGTAACTGACAGTCTGCTCGAAGGACACTTCATAGAAGGAACCTTGACTTTATCAGTTCACTCCCCACTCCTCTTCTTTATCCTGCATAGCTCAAGTGTGCCACTCCTTATGGCATATTGTAAATTCTGGCTCTGATTTATTGATAATCTTAGCAGCATAAGGCAGCTGCAAACCCAGTTCACCTGTCCAGTTAAAGTGGTTTTATGGCTGCTGTATATGTCTGAAGATTTCCAAGCCAGCAATGTGTCCCACTAAATCAAACTTTATCAGTTTTACCAGGCTTTTTTGAGAGAATAACAAGAAGGATGCTATCGCTTTACTTCTTAACCTTTGGTGTTTTCAAGAGCCTGTTGTCATTCTCAAGTTGTGCTCAAATGCTTAAGGTTTAATGCAGGATTTATTACTCATCTCTATTGTTTGGGTTCTGTTTTGTGGTTTATTAAAGTCCATAGAGTTTGAAACAGCCACCTGTCTATAAATCAAGCTATATAAATAAACCACCTTCTGCCAGAGGAACATAATTATTTAGGGTTTGTCCACAAGGGAGAATATTCTGGTATGACTGGGAATGCCCACAGGAAACACAGTGTCTAATGTACCTCCAGCGCTTGAATGAATGCTCCCATTCTGTGCTGAGTGCTTCCTTGTGCCTCAACTTAGTTTGATTTGGAAGCAGAGTAAGATAAACCATAAAAAAAAGCACTCAGAGGATATCAAGACTTTTTCCAGACTGACCTTGAGCCAGGGATGTGGAATGGGCAGGGCGCAGAATAGCTTTTCTGTTACAGCCCTGCTGGGTTGTTTCCTCCCGATCTGCTGTTTGCACACAGTTCATTTCCCAAATGCCTGCTCATCCCTAGCTGGTAGCTCTTTGTGATCCTTTCTTGTGGAGCTCTTGACATTTGAATACACAGGCACAGCCTTGTGCCTTCTTAAATGTCCACAGTCACCAACAGCAGGGAGCCGGAGAGCAGAGACAATAAAGACAGCAAGAAATTATACATCTGAATCATCAAGGAGAAATCAGCTTCAGCCTTTAGAGAATGAATTCAGTCAGCTGCAATAATGCTAATACAGCTCAGACCATAACTTTTTGTTATGCATCTATAGGACAAGCTTGATCTTGACCAAACCTGAGTGATGTGTGGGTGACATTCTTGGCCATATGTGATGCTTCCTAAAAATCCCATCAAAACAGTGGACATGGAAGTTCCTTTATTTACAGTTTAAACATGACTGCCTTTGGTCCTTGTGCCCTTTCAGGGTTTTACTATCCTCAAGCTACAGAAGCCAGAAGCTACCTTTTGAAGGTACCTACCTGTTGAAGAGGCACAAACTCTGTTCCTTCAGGGAGGGGAGCAATAAGTTTAGTCCCTGTAGTATCATCTGTGAGATACTCCACATCAGCTGAACTGGGGTGTACACAAAAAGCATATTACAGCTGTCAATGTCCTCTTCTACCAAACCTGGTACCTCTGGTATTTTCAAACTGTACACAGGCAAGTTACCCATGGCTGCAGGGAAAAGATGCATTGAATGGTGATGCAGAAAAACTCACACGACTAGCAGTGCCTGCCATAGTACTGCTGTGAATGGCACTTTTGCCCTTGGTAAAGGAATGACAAAGAAACATGGAAACCCCAGCTACAAGCTGAAGTTCATTTCCATTTTTTTTAAAGCCAGCAATCTGGACTTAGATGCCAGGCTCCAGAAGCTGCTAGCAACAAAACAAAGCAGGTGGGGAACTACTGCCCTTTGTATTTCAGGTGACTTTGGCCTTTTACTTGAAAAGGTTTGCGATTAAATGAAAGTATTCCTCTTTCTAATGCTGCTGCCTATCCTTCCATACCTCTTGATGTGGCTGAACCATAAGGTCTGTAGTAATGAAAGGCATCTTTTTACTCTGTTGCCACCATTGTTTATTTTATCTCTGCAGCTCACACTAGGTCTTTGAATTAAAAGAAAAAACAGCCCTGCTGTTATCAGTACAGGGCAGAACCAGATGGGAAACTTGTGGTATTGTTCTGAATAGTGCTGTGCCTTCATGCAGCTGAAGTGTAATGCTGGGAGGTGTTGGGTGCCTTCAGTATCTTTCAGCTCATCCAAAAAAGAAAGGAAAGGAACTTCAAAGCAGTCCCCATTTCCCTGGAGGTGTTTTGCACCCCAGATTACCCAGCTGTGGCTGGGCAACGTGGCTCCTGCGGGTGACCTCTCTGTGCCATCAGTCAGGCTGACTCAGGCCTTTTTAGGCAGCAGCTTTCCTGAAGTTACTGAAAGTTTCCATGAGCCCGACTCACGCATGGCATGAGTCTGTATCTCACATACTGGCTTCTTATAGACAAGTTCTAGCATTTAGGGCTTGTGCAGCAGAAACAGAAAGGGCAATACCACAAGCTTTCCACCAGCTTCTGCCCTGGGCAGATAAGAATAGCACTTTCATAAACTGGTCCACGGCATTGCCATGACTCAGTTCAAAGTTGTGCAGACAAAATAAGCTACAGTGTTGTTAGGAAAATAAAGGGCAGTGGTGTTAGAAAAATTAAGAGCTTTGTAGAAGCTCCAGAAGCACCAAAAGAATGGAATATTTGAAGAGAATAATATTTTAATATTATTATTACTGTTATTGCTTTGAGCTGTGCCTGGACTCCACACATTCCCTCTAGGACTGGAGCTGTTATGTTGGGCACTAAAATGTGAGAAATGAAAACATAACCTGTAATTTTAAAATTACAATTACAACAAAAAGCCCTGTCTTAGAACAAGAGTGGGAAGAAAGGAAAAGAAAGTAGATAGAGGCAGGTACCATTGATATGTTGTTGTTGAAAGCATGAGTTTCAGGACTCATCTGTGAACCAGTAAGGATATTCTTGGGTACACAAGAGACAAGGTAGGGCATAGCATCATCCTCACATCATAAGAAATTCTTCCCTCATTTTTCTTTTTTCCCCCTCAGGAGCCAAATACAGCATCTGGGATTTCTGTTCAAAGATGTAAAGGGAGCTGAAGCTCCCGGGTTATGCTAGTTTTCCACAGGAGTCAGACTCCTAACTGCTTTTATCCCAACAAGGCTGCATCATCACTTCCCTGCTTCACAATTTCAATTCTACTGTCTTCACATTATCCTTTCCGCTGTGTGAACATTGCTTCTCTTGGAGAGACAGCATCCATCTGGGGGGAGGGGAAGAAATAAAGATTAAAAAAAACCGAAAACCAACAACCAAAGAAACAGCAGCTGTTTGGTTTTGCTCAGACACTAGCAGCATTTGCAGAAGTCCCGAGGAAATGGCTGAGTGGGCTTGAATCAGTCGGAGCAGTCCAAGGAGAATGAGCTTCACCACTTGGCCTTGCTGTTCATGACAGGGCAAGGACGCAGCACATGCTCCAGAGGAAGACAAAGTTCGTATGCCTTCTGTTGCCTGCAGGGATGTGAAAGGACTTTTGCATTCCCTCAGGGTGCACCACATATCAGGCTGCCTCATACTGGTGTCTTTCAGTGCTTAATTTGTCCCCATCATTCATCCAACCATTGCCAGGAAAGGTTTTTTTAGCATTTAGACACTGTCAACTGTAATGAGATCACAGGGAGAAAAGAAAAAGACCTAGTGAAAGATTACTGTCCGTCCTAGAACAAAAATGTATCTTTCTTCCTAAAATCAGTATTTCACAGCCTCGTCAGAAAGCAGTGCCAAGAACACATTTAATCCTCTTATAACAAACAGCCCAAGACCACTTTTAAGCCGCCCCACAAAGAAAGACATAGCATCATCTGATCAAAGTTGATAAAAGCCTTTGTTAATGTGGCAAGAACCAGGGTGCAAATCTGGATATCATTACAGGGGGGACAAAATCCAGGAATATAAGGAGTTATCCTTTTGTTGCTTTTGTCATGGAGCAGTTGGATGAAAGCAGATGTGTTCTACCCATGGATAACGATTCTTTGAAGGAGAGAGGGACTTTAGATTAGAGCAACTGCAAAATCCCATGTAACTCCAGTGCTGCTCTTCCCTTGCCCTTCTCAGGGACCCTGTAAAGGTGGTGGTAGCACAAATGCCAGGGGCTGGCAGACCTGAAATTCAGCATCTGCAAAACCAGTGTTACCCAAGGTATCGTTACTTAGTATAGCTCCAGAACAACATCCCAAGAACAGGACTAGCACTGTGCTGCTAATGAAACATGAGATGCAGTATTTTTCCTTCCACTGTGCAAATTCAGTTTGTTTTGGGATGTCTATCAATTGTGTCTCTCTCTGTTAGCGTTCATTTGTGTCCTATAACTATTTATTCTTTGAGAAATGATCTGTGTATAGGTAAAAGTGTTTTGTTTATTTTTTCTTGGTGATTGGAAATGGTATTTTTTTTATTACTGTGTTTAACCTTCTCTTTCTGTCATCCACCTTCAGGTATCTCCATGCCTGTACCTGTCTTCGGACTACAAGATGATTCCAAAGTATTTAAGAAAGACAGCTGCGTACTTGCAGATGACAATTTTGTCCTAATAGGCTCTTTTGTGGCATTCTTTATCCCTCTAACGATCATGGTGGTCACCTACTTTTTAACTATCAAGTCGCTGCAGAAGGAAGCCACACTATGCGTGAATGACACTGGCCCAAAGACCAAATTTGCTTCATTTAGCTTCCTCCCTCAGAGTTCTCTGTCCTCAGAGAAACTCTTTCAGCGCTCTTTGAACAGAGATGTGGGAACTTCTGGAAGAAGAACCATGCAATCCATCAGCAACGAGCAGAAGGCTTCCAAGGTTCTTGGCATTGTCTTCTTTCTGTTTGTTGTGATGTGGTGCCCATTTTTCATCACCAATGTGATGGCTGTAATTTGCAAGGAGTCATGCAATCAAACAGTCGTTGGAGAACTACTTAATGTATTTGTTTGGATTGGCTACCTTTCTTCAGCTGTCAACCCACTCGTATATACATTGTTCAATAAAACCTACCGCTCCGCTTTCTCTCGTTACATCCAGTGTCGTTACAAGGAGGAGAAGAAACCGTTCCAGTTGATTTTAGTGAACACTATCCCAGCACTTGCATATAATTCTAGCCAGCTCCAGCTAGCACGAATGAAGAGTTTGAAAAAAGAGGCAAAATTTATGGCTAAGGACTATTCGATGGTCACAATAGGAATACATCATTTGGATGGTACCTCCAAGGGAAGTATCAGCCCAGCAAATGAAAAGGTTAGTGGTGTGTGACAGTCGGCAGCTGCCATGACAACCACCGTGCACACTCTGGGAGCTTCACCTGGCTGTGAGAAGCTCTAATAGCTTAGGAAAATCAGTCCTGTTCAAGAGACCCACCAAGAACATCGCATACTCCTCATATTATCCTGTGGATGAAAAGCAGGGTTGAAATGGTATCAGATGTGCAATTTCTTTTCATACAGCACTTTGGCTGTTTTAAGCACAGCCTTTATTGATCTTATTTTTTTAATATTCTAAAGGATATATTTCTTACAGAAAAAAATGCAATTTCTTGTATTATAACATGGGCTGTGAAGAAAACCTACACTTTTCTTTTTGCAAATGAAAGCTAAGCTGTCCTTTGATGTTCTTGCAGAGTAGACTCCAGCTGGTTTGTGTTGCTACAATGGAACTTTGTTATCATTAACTGAATGAGCACTTTACAGAATTTTAAATAAAATGATAGTTAATTTGCTAATCTATATTTAAAATTAATTTTAAAGTATTAAAGAAAAATCTATTAAAACCTGTATAGATTAATGATATGGACATTTTGGTAACAGTGTTTTTATGGCTGTTTTTTTCTTCTGAGTGGCCATTCTGAAATGTCACTGGGATTTCTACCATTTGTTCTACAGTTCAGAGGTAAATTATACTTGAATGATCCTTTGTTTCTACCACCATTCGTGATCCTTATTTCATATCTTGTACTTTATTTCCATTCAAAAAGTTTCATCTGTTCAATTTAAAACTTGAAACTATTTTTTTCAGAAGTAATTATTTGTCTTGATTTCATGTTACTTCCCACTGGTGTTGACAGGGAAATGAAGTGAGAGAAGAGTGGAAAATCAGGGGCAACGCTGCTAAATAATTTCAGGAATGACTGCAAATCCATGCCTGTGTTTGATTCCAGCAGAGTCTGGTTTAAGTAATGTCAGTGGATGTTTTGCTTGAGTAAAGCCTCCAGTAAAATTTGCAGCAGATCCTCTCTCATCATTTCTCTTTGGTTGAAAAAGCCATTCTGAAGAATGTCCTTCCAGTTTTGTTTTAGGGCTTGTAGAGCCAGAGTTATTAGAAAACTGCTGGATGCTCAAAATTGTTTTACCTGGTTTCACTGTTTTGCTGTTACTGTAGATTGCTCAGGAACGGTAGGTAGCTTGCACTATTAGGACTAGCCTTAATGAAATATATACGGGCAAATGAAGCCCACTTGAGAAAGAACACGGCTTATAACTGGCACTGTATTTCACCTGCATAACTCCAAGGGCAGAAGGCATTCCATAAAGAATATCAAATGCATTTTTTGAGAGAACTGCCTAGTCATGAAACTGTTTCCTTTCAGGCGTCATAGATAATTACATAGAAGCCAGTGGGATGCTGCTGGAAAGAAGAAATATAAATGTTCCATCGACCTGCAAAACCTAAATCCAAGCATTTTATTTGTTCCATGAATTTTGCAGCTAAAATTATCAGAAGCAGGATGCATTCCAATTTCAGGTCCTGTCCACTCTGAAAAAAACACTGCCCACCCAGAAGCCAAGCTCCAATGCCTTCATCAGCCCTTCTCCTGAAGCTTTTCAGCTTTCATAGACCAATTAAATTTCCACTAAGGCAAAGAGAGACAAACTGAATTTGATTACAGCATACTATCTGGGGGTCTTTGGGAGAGGAAGATTTCTAGCTTAAACTACTGATCTGTGGTAGAAGAGGACTTAAAATGTGCCTGGGTATTTGGCTGATTTCCAAGAAACTGCTGTATTGTTCTTAGGCCAGTATGCTAACTAAATCTGTCAGTTTTATGAGCCATTTCGTCCAGTGTGGGATAGGTCAGAGCCACTGTGCACAAGTCATATGGGAGCTTTGCATGCGCATGGTGACACTGATTCACACCACAGCCCTCAGCTTCCCTGCCTGGGTCAGCGTGTTGTGCTATAGCCCCACTGTGGTGATGTGTCGTCCGTCAGCTTACCCCCACCTATGGTTTTCCCCCCAAAACTGCTAATTTAGGATGGCCTGATAAATCAAGTGGTATAAATGTTGTACTCACCAAGCTGGTTTATATGGTCTCTCTGGCTCTGGGCACACTTGATCACCCCAGTCCAGCTGAACAGCTTCAGCAGAAGGAAAAATGAACTCACTGCTTCTACCTCTCTATGCATACCTTGTTCCCAGACATTGCCGTGTGAGGGGTGCCCAGAAGTGGTTGCACAGGAGAGACTGCAAGGGGAATCTGACAAATGCAGCTGAGCATGAGAACCACTGTAATAGTAGAAATGGGGTTTGAACTAAGAGCGATGGCCAGCTCACATAACACATGCCAGCCAGGCAAAGGATGGAGCACTGATGAAACAGAAAGCACATGAAGCAGGGCATCCCAGGATACAGGGTATTCAGGTACCTCCTAGTGTCCATATGTCTCCTCTCCACAATGGGAGTGATGGTTTTGAGGATTTACCCTTGCGATCAGGCACCTCAGGAAAGAAGGAGGCAGTAACAAAACCAAAGGTCTTTTCATGAGCAGAGGTCTGAGGCTCAGGATCTGCCACCAAACCAGACTGGATTCATGTCATGAATACTGACGCAGGATCAAAGGTCTCTAACTGTGTTTAAGGGGAAAGGAAACACAGATGCTTCCACCAGTGGTGGGAATTGCCATTTTTGTCTGCAATTTGTGCCCACCCTGATGCAAGTGTGTCTGGCCCTGCAACAGTAAAAAGCCAGTAAGATAGACAGCTCAGGTCCTGTTGTCCATTAGTGCCATGGAGCAGAGCCTGCCTGCACACAGTGTGGTGTATATGGCACCCTGAACTCCAAAGCTCAGTTCCTCCCCAGACTCCTGAGGGTCTAGTTGCTGGTCTCCTTCACCAGCTTGAGCTTGAAAAACTGAGCATTTAACATTAACTGCTTATGATCTCTGATTACCGTCTGCATTTCGCCCACATGGCAGAGTAAATCAGCCCCCTTGTTTCTTCTTCATTTCACCTTCTGTTCCTCTTTCACAATGTCAAATTGCTCAGGTTGCAAATACTGACAGGGAACATTTCACTACAAAGACGGTTTCAATTACTTGCTTGATATTTCATTAGAAGATGACTCTGAACAATAACTTTTTCCAGCTTATTAAAATAAAACTGATGGTTTGGACCCAAGAGACTTGACAGCGTTTCTTTAATTGACAGCTGGAGGTAAGATAACACTTCTTTTTGGCTTAGAAGCAGGGATATCTGATGCCTGACATTTTAATTCTGTGAGCACTCAGATAGGTGGTTTTATTGAATGATCAGCAAATTTTGTCTAAGAAGCCTCTCAAACCCAAGAATGCACAGCAGATAAAGACCAACATCTCCAGCTCTTTATGGACATCTTTGACGGTTTAATGAGGCCTGATTCTGCCACCTTGCACCAAAATGTTAATAGATTCTTTTTTGTGGGGTTTGCCTTACGGAGGATGACAGAGTCAGCGTCTGAATTTGTTCTACCCACCGTGCCGGATCTGTGGGATGTTGTTCATCAGTAGGTAGCAATTAAAAGAGTCATTATACTACAGACAGATGATGAAGTTCAGCTGATTTAAATGAGATTCTGTAGCACTGGGGCCCACGCTTGGGATGAACACTACAGTTTAGTAGGACCAGCTTCAGAGCAACACTTCCATCTTGCAAAAAAAGTATGTTTTCATTATGCATCAGATTAGAAGGAAACGTTTGTCATTTTCCAGGCAAAAAAAAGACATTCACACAGACTAGCTCAGAGGTTAGGGCCTTCCTCTACCTTACAGGAAAAGCATGCTGTCAGTCTGCTGTATCTGCATCCAAAAAATCTGCTTCGTCTGAAAAAATATTTTAATCAACAATTTTTCAAGTAGAGCGACATTTTATTACTGTTAAGATTGCATCTGAAAAATGTCCAAAGACATAAAGCTCACCATGTATCTCCTAAGCTGGTGTGCATCCTTTACACACTTCAGGGTAAAAAAACCTATGTATCTATCCCATCCAGCCACCCATGCACTGTACTTATGTAATTATTGCCAGATGGTGAGATGCATTCTATTTTGAATACCTGAATGTTTGCTTATGTAAATACATAGAGAAAAGCATTTGCTGTATTTTGTATTGCTAATGTAAAATGGTGTTCCAATGCTTTATTGTTTTGTCAGATCCCACTGCTAGTAAAGCAGATTAAAATATTTAAATACCATCAGTTGTTTTATAAACTAGAGATTTGTCTGAAGTAGTTATTCATTTGGTTTAATTTCTCCTGTGTATATTCACAGTACAATGTGTGCCAAAAGCTAAAGTCCTTTTAAGTGTCTTGCTGGACAAAGAGACTATCTCAGTAAACTGGTCAAAATGAGCCATTGCAATCATTCTCTTTTTCTAAGGACAGCCATTCTTCTATCGAAAATGTATACCCTTTGGATAAGTACATGTAGCTTAAAACATTTCATTTTCAGAAACAACGTATTTGCAATAGTAATAAGCCAATTAATTTCCCTAAGAAGTTGCACTGTAAGATTAAGATTAATAAGGAGCTCTATTTGGTTTGCAAAGTTTTGGTAGAGGGGGCTACAAGAGTGGCTTCTGTGAGAAGCTGGTAGAAGCTTCCCCCATGTCCGATAGAACCAATGCCAGACAGCTCCAAGATGGGTCCCCTCACTGTCCAAGGACAAGCCAGTTAGTGACAATGGTAGGGTCTCTGGGATAATGTATTTAAGGGGAAAACGTTACTGGGCAACAGGAGCTAAAGAAAGGAGTGCAAATATGAATATGTGAGAGCAACAGCTCTGCAGACTTCAAGGGCAGTGCAGAAGGAGGGTGAGAAGGTGCACGAGGTGCCAGAGCAGAGATACCCCTGCAGCCTGTGGCCCAGACCATGACGAGGTAGGCTGTGCCCCTGCAGCCCATGGAGGTCCACAGTGGAGCAGATCTGCACCTGCAGCCCATGGAGGACCCCACGCCAGGGCAGGGGGATGCCTGAAGGAGTCTGTGACCCTGTGGGCAGCCCCCAGTGGAGCAGGCTCCTGGCAGGACCTGTGGCCCCGTGGAGAGCGGAGCCTATGCTGGAGCAGGTTTGCTGCAGGACTGGTGACCCTGGGGGGGACCCATGCTGGAGCAGCTTGTGAACAGCTGCAGCCCCTGGGAAGGGCCCATGTTGAAGTTTATGAGGACTGTTTATGGAGAAGTTTATGAGGAGGGAGCCCCCAATGGAGCGGGGAGAGAGTGTGAGGAGTCCTCCTCTTGAGGAGGAAGGAGTGGCAGAGATAGCATGTGATGGACTGACTGTAATCCCCATCCCCCATCCCCCTGCACTGCTGCAGGGGGAGGCGATAGAGAAATTAGGTGTAAAGTTAAGCTGGGGAAGAACTGAAGGGTGGGCAAAAGGTGATTTTAGGGTTTGGTTTTATTTCTTATTATTGTACTCTCATTTGATGGGTAATAAATGAAACTCATTTTCCCAAGTTGAGTCTGTTTTGCCCATGACTGTAATGGGTGAATGATCTCCCTCTCCTTAACTTGACCCACAAGCCTTTCATCATATTTTCCCTTCCCTGTCCAGCTGAGGAAGGCGGTGATAGAGCAACTTTGGTGGGCACCTGGAATCCAGCCAGGGACAACTCACCATAGCAGCATAAATAAATAGCATTGCACAGTTGCACAGACATAAATAACACCTGAGTCACAGAACCACAGAGCCATCTAATGGTTGTACTTCCTTTCACAAAGAGCATTAAAATCAGAAAACAAAATGGATTTTGTTACCTTTTTGTTTTCTCCATCTTGAAACTAAAACAAATTTAATCTTCCAACAGATCTTACAGCATACGTGCTCTTGCTTACAATTGCAGTGCATATCAAAGTATAGGCTGTTAATAAGAAGTCCTCTCAAAACCCTGCTGTCATCTTAAGATTTCATCAAGATTTACAATGTGTAGAGAAAAGCAAGTAAAGGCATATTTTGCAGAAGTCAACAAAAAGAAACACTGTTTTAGCTACAAATCTGTGAGGTGAAACGTGCCAGACAAGATCCCTGAAAATCCACTCAGTTTTACCTCTGTAGTACTAGACTACTTAACACAGACTCCAAGATATCATAATTTCTAATGCTTTTTGGAAAACTCCTTGCCAGATTTACCTGTTATGACATACTTTGCACTGACGATTGAGAGAGAATGCATTTAACTTACCCATGTGGCACTTCAAGCCATAAAAGCAAAGATATTTGGAAAAGAAGATATTTGGTCTTCAGATTTATAGCATAATCTTCTGAGGACACTCCTTGAAATACAGCAAAAGGGTCTCTGGGAATTGCATATAATGCAGCAAAGTTCTCTGAAATACCTGCAGCTTTGACATGTGAGACCTGGCAAATAGGCACAACAATTTAAAAGACTCCTTCATTGACTCATATTCTGTTTGATGTAATTTAATGACAGACATACCATGTTATCTACCCTGAAAACAGTTCTAACAATGATTTTGCAAACCATAATTAATTATGTCCAAAGTTATTTGACTACGTAAAAACTAAACGCTTCTCAGTCAGATTGAAACCTTCATTTTAGGATATAAGAAAAGCTGACAAACTCAACAGTTTTATCCAAATTCAGTGTGTCAGTTTACATGTGCAAAGTCACTCATATTCTTAGTGTTCACAGGACAAAGAATTTTAGGTGGCTGTGGAGAAAAATCAAGAGTTCATCATGGCCAGACACTAATTTTTCGACTGCTGGACTTGTTTGGTGTTTTTCTCTAAAATGTGCAAGATAATGTATTTTAAATATGACTATTGTACCACCCAGAGTGTGCAGAGAACCAGGGCTGGTATTCTTTCCTTAGGAGATCTTAATCCATAAGCAGTAAAACTTTCTCTTTTTGGGGGTTGTTTTCTAATCAGTGTTAACATGGGGATGCTTGGGTATGATCCTATGTCAGCAGACTTTCTTAAAGGCATGTGTCAGAAAATTTACTTCAAATCAATCTGTTAGTAAAAAAATAATGAAACGAAAGTGAAAACCATACAGGAGTTAAGTAGAAAAAATAAACCAGCCTATGGATGTATTCTGTAAAGGGCATCAGCATGTATGTGCATCAACATGCTGCCTCCTCCTCAGAGGCTCAAGAGAAACTAACCACAAGATATTTTTCTGTTCCTGCTCTTCCATAAATATTTCTGCAAGTGCATTTGCAATTGACCTAAAAAATTTCAAGGAGATAATTTGAGAATTCTTAGATCACAATACAAATATTAGTATTTTGTGAGTTCACTGTTTTCTTTCTAAGTGTTCTCTAGCAATAAAAAGATTGATAGTCTGAAAATCCTTTAAAACATCAGCACTGCTCTCAATAACTCAATAATAAAAATTGTATTCATGTAATCACACAAGTGCTGCAGGAAATGGAAGCAAAGAAAACAGTAGTTAAAATGATGGTTGCTGAGTTTCCAAGCAGATTTATGACAGACTTGGTTTGTAAGGTATCTGCTGCTGAATAATTTGAAATAACAAAGATGTTTGGGTGATCCCTGTCTCTTTGCAGAAAAAGCAAAACGGGTGCAAACTGAAAAACTCATTTTTCATGGAGTCATTAAGGCTTGGAACTGCTAGGTGTCTGCTATTTAAGTGTCCAGGTCTGAGTCAATTGACCCAACTTCTAAAGGTAATGGAAAGAGGCAGCCTAAAATGAGCATTTAAGGCAAGTGGAAAGAATCACCCTTTTGAATTGGCTACTGGAGAAAATCCCAGCCTTCAAATCCCAGGAGTATAAAATAGCTTAATTCACAGCTAACAATAGCTAAAATGTAGCCACAGAATATTGCTTTTCAAAACCAAATACTTGGGGCTGATAGAGCTAAGGCTAAGCCCTAAATGTGGATAGGGGATAAATTTCCCACTATAAGAGGACTATTAAAGGTCACATTTGGGGTCCTTGAGGGAGAGCATAGACTATTTACTGAATGGCTCTTTTGAGCACCTATCACATGGAGGATGGTGAAAAGATTGAACTGTGCCATCTTCTGATCTGCCCTCAAGTAGGTGGGTGATGACAGATGAGCCCATTGTGCCATTTTAAGTGAGGTTTCACCTTACCTACTTACATCTAAGAAAGAAAAAAAAAAAAGGAAAGAAACATTAAACAGATTACTGCAGTCATTGTCAGACTAAATTCATACTTATTTATCCTTACAAAAGGCAACTACTGCTAGGAAAAGCTCCATTCAGGAGCAGAGCCCAGAACTTAAAGGCATGGGGTGAGGGTTCCCTACCTGTATGCCTCAACTTCCCAGTGCTGAGGGAACAGAGATTTCCAGATGACATCTGGGAATCTGCAGTTCTTTTTCACATGTAAAAACAAAAAAAACTCTCAACCAACAACTTCTTAGCAATGCAGTTGAGATTTTTGTGTTTGAAATGAGTCAGGTTTACTTACTTTGAGTAACCAGCAAAAGTAGGAAGCAAAAGCAGGTTAAAAGGCATTTTCTGAGCTGAGTTACAGCAGTTGCAAGAACATGAATGACTCAAAGAAAGATAGCTTATCCCAAAGTTCCTCTTTGATACTCCCCCTGAGAATGAACCAGTAGTCATTTGGGAAGCAGCATAGAGGGGCCTGAAAATTAATCCAAAGCAGGATACCTGCTTCAGAAATAGGCTTGTGAAAGTGATGAACTATTCAGGATCAAATGAAGGTGGATTTAGAAGCAGACTAGTCCAGATACTAGTCTGGACTCCACCATGTATTTTGAATTGCACGCATGAAGTTTTGGATGAAGTTTCCACAGGAGCAATACTCAGCATAGCTGGAAAATCTCTATCTCTGTTCTCCACATATGAGGTGTAGAAAATACTTTTTTCCTCCTTTCTTATCTTGTGTATTAGTGAACTCTTCAAGTCAGAAGTTTGCTTCAATAGATTTTTGTACAGTGATTTGTACTGTGGACCTAGTCACTGTCAATGGCAGAAAGTTTTTTTCTCTTCTTCTTCAATAACCTGTATTATCAACACTGCAGAACAGCATCTCCCTTCCTTACTGCAACTTGCATTCTTTTTCTAAACTCCAAAATACGTTTATGACTTGAAGTCTCTTCTTTTCACAAAGATCTATTATCCTCCTCTCTTCATCTCTGTTACTGCAGGGAATACAGAAATCTGTTTTTTTTCGTTGCTATATATATATCTGAGATTGCACTCCATCTCATCATCTATGTCATTAATAAGGATACTAAACAGTCTTGTCCTTCATATCGATCCCTGAGGGGTGTTACTCTGCCAGCTGGACTCTGTACTGCTAATCAATACCCTCTGAGCCCAGCAACCCAGCCAATTTTCCACCCACCTTATTATGACTCCTCTTGCTAAAAGCAGACAAGGATACTAAGAGAAGTTGTTGCAAAGCCCTTGCTGAAGCCAAGGTGCACAACTTCCACTGCTTTTGCTTCGTCCATTGAGGCAGACTTCCCATCAGAAGGCATTTAGACTGGTCATGTGTGCTGTGCTCTTAGTAAATCCATGTTAGCTATTCCCAGTCACTTTTTTGTTCTTTGGGTACCTGAAAATGGTTTCTGGGATCACTTGTTCCATTACTTTCCCAGGGATGGTAGTAATGCTGACCTGCCTTTATTTTGCTTGAACCTCCTTCCTTCCCTTCTTGAAGGTGGGTGTCACATTCATTTTTTCCCAAACATCAGTAAGACCTTCTGGATTGTCCTGACCTTTTATACATCATAGAAAATGGTCTTGCAGTAACATTGGCCAGCTCTCTCAACACCATCTTACACATCCCATCTGGTCTCGCATGCTTGTGCAAATCCACAAGTTAAGTGCTCCCAAACTTTGTCCTCTGTTCAGAAGCCACTGAGTACCCTGTTCTGTTCCTTGTTCCTTGCCAGTAGCTACCTGGATCAATTGAGCAGTGGGCTCACATTCTCTGTAGCCTTACTTTTGCTGTCAATGAACATAAAGAAAACTTTCATGTTGCCCTTCATATCACTTCTACTTTCAGTCTTAGATGAACATTGGCTTTCCTAACTCCATCCTTGCATGCTTTAGAGTTATTTCTGTATTCTCCAAAGGTAGCCCATCCCTGCTTCCACTTTCTGTAGGCTTCCTTTTTGCACTTGGAACAGTCAGGAGTCTTTTCTTCACCCACGCTGGGCTGTGCTCATTCTTCTGCAAAGTGAATGAACTCTTCCTGTGCCTGGAGGAGGCTGTCCTTGAAGATCAACCAACTCTTCTGGGCTATCCTTTGCCTGCTAGTGCAGTCTCCCATTGAATCCTGCCAATAACCACTATTTGCTCTCCTGAAGCACAGGGTTCTCACTCCATTTTTTGCCTGCTAGTGCAGTCCCCCTTTGAATCCTGCCAATAACCACTATTTGCTCTCCTGAAGTACAGGGTTCTCACTCCATTTGTTTTGCTCACTTTTAGACATTAATTATAAATAAATAATCCCACACATCAGTGAGTGAAAACTTGCTCCCTTCCAGGTTTATGCTTTTCTGCGATTTCAGTTACTTAGCCTGAATAAAATTAAATGAAGACATGCAGCAGACCACTATCTTTTATTAAAATTCAGATCAATCAAGTTGGTTTGCTATGTCTCTTAGGGCAATGTGAACATCTACTTTTACTTTTTCATCCTAAATGATGTCTGAAATCTTCTCTTTGCCTGTACCTCCTGTAAGAACCATACTTAATTTTGAAATGGTATTGAAACCTAGTATTGAAAAAACCCAAGACTTGCTTAATGTAAAGCATTAAGAGGAAAATACTTTCTGTCAGTGTTATCAGATACATATACCTCACTGAATTTAGAATCAGTTGTAATGTGTGCTTAAGTTTGCATTTTTCTGAAATGATAATGTACTAATAATTCTTACACATTATTATACTAAAGGAAGCATGCTTGTTTTTTTTCACATGGAATAGTTTTCAGTGATTTAACTACTCCAGAGACAAAGATTTTGTTTTTCAAGAACACTAACTTCTTCTGATTTCTTATAAAAAAAGGCTTATTTCTGCAACTGCAGATCTTCTGTGTATATATTTCCTGCAGCCTCTCTGCAAAGAGGATTCATGAATGAGCTGAACTTCATAGCACCTCAGACATATAGAGACTATTCCAGATCACCAGTGCAGTACTGCAGAAACACCGACACAAGATATGGCCAAATTAAATAGAAGCCAGGGAAACTATGCTGATAATCAGAATGACGAAAGACAACTGCTGATCTAGAGATCATCTCTGGCCACAGAAGAGATTGTGTAACCTGACCAAAGACAAAGTCACAAAGCTGCTGAAGAAACTTCTCCATTTGCTAATTCATTTAATCAAATTGGTTCTTATTATAGACTGGGTATTTTTTCCCCTTGAATTAGAAAACTTATGAAGACCATAAAAAGAGGAGACAGCTAGCATCAGTAGCACTGTAACCTGCATTACAGTTCAAGCAAGACCAAAGGAGAATACTGTTTACCAAAAAGGCCTATGGACTCAAATGACACACACACTAAGTCTCTACCAAACAAAAAAAGAAATAATGAAAGCAAGAAATAGAGCAAAGAAGAAAAAACTCAGTATAGGCAGATAAGTGAGGATGTGTAGTCATTAGTCTCTACCATGGGATTTGTTGGCTAAGAAGCACCTCCAGTTAAGTCATGGAAAAAGTAAAGAACCGCCTTGAAGGGACAGCAGATAAAGACATGACAAGTTGCACCCACGTGAAATCTTGAGAGTATGGAGTGAAAGAAAAGAAAAGAAACTTTGGAAGATCTAACTTCCATCAAAAACAAAAGGCAAGATAGATGGATGTCGTAAAGAAGGGGAAATAGAAAAATAAATCAATAATGATGAGGTGGCAGCACATTCTCCTTCTCCCTGGAAAAAAGTTTCTCCTTTGAAATGGTGAGGACCTGAAGCAGATTGTGTCAATACAGTAAGCATGAAATATATGCAGAGATAATACCAGCCATATGTTGCTTGGAATAAAATGTAAAAGTATAATGTTACCAGCCATATATATTGTTTGGAAATTTCTGAAAGCACAGTACAAGAGAGTTTAAGACAATATATAACATATATTAAGATATATTAAGATATATATGCCATTAGAATCATGAATGATTTTATGATGAA
Source organism: Psilopsiagon aurifrons (assembly GCA_025447955.1). NCBI lineage: Eukaryota > Metazoa > Chordata > Aves > Psittaciformes > Psittacidae > Psilopsiagon > Psilopsiagon aurifrons. Next base: position 43,672 of record JAOEHY010033226.1, read on the forward strand.
CAACTATAAAGAACACTGGAAAAGTTATTTACAGAAAAGAACAACATAAATAATGTGGAAAATACAGTGAAGTGTGAATTCAGTGCTCTGAATAATCAAAGTGAAGAAGAGAACACATACAAAAAGTGGAGAAAAAATGACTGAAAAGCACTAGCAGTGGAATCCACAGCTATTAGGCAGAAGACTCCTGAAACTAATTGGAAAAGCATGTACCCAGATGCATGTCTGAGGGAAGGACTATACTTATTGCAAAGGGAATAGGAAAAGAACAATTTAGTACTATAGACTTGAGACATACAGATTGCTTTCCTACAATGTGGAAGTTTCTTGCTGGAAGCTTTACAGCAAATGTGTTTGAGTGGGTTGAAGTTACTGGCATGTCTCCCCAAGTACAGAAAGGATGGTGAATATGTGGTGAAAAGACAAAAGCTCTCTGGCAGCCTAAGAAGCCATTTTTACAGATGTCAAAAAAAATGCCAGGTAGATGATGTGAAATCTTATCTCACCACTGGAGTAGATCAGTGATAGATGGTTAAAAGTACTATCTGTAGAAGGGAACACAGAGAAAGTATGTTGGAGAAGTATGTGTTATACTTGGAATACAACAGTAATTTGCAAGGCAAAAGTGCATAAGCCAAGAGATTATCCAAAGTGAATACATGTCTTTTTCTTCTTTTTTTCTTTTAATATCCTCATTTTTTCTGATTGCTCTGCTGTACCATGTAAGGAGGAGACATTTAACGACAAGTGACAAGAAGCCCATTTCACATAATTTTTATGGATAATCTGAAATGATAGGCAGAATGATACCAAACTGAAGTCACTGGTGGCAGCTGCAGACACTGCCTCAAAGGATACAGAAATGGCATTAAGGTTAAACAAATGTGCATAACCAAAGATACTAGAAAGATCTATACCACTGCACCAGCTTAGCTCCCTCTACCTTACACTGTCCTCAACACTATCCTGGTGTGTTTTCCACTTCACACACTCTTACACAAAATACCTACTAATTTCCATAAAAACAGCTCACTGGATGGCTGCAACACAGTCCTCACATTATTTATCTACACATTTACTTCAGCCTTTTTTGACTGAAAAGACTTACAATATAATGCTTATATTCTTAGGTCATGGAGATGTGGGGAGGCCAGGTAAACTCATCAGAAGGCTGCCAGATGGATCCTTCTGAGTATGTCAGTGAAACTGGAGCAAATTGGACAGAGGTTACCTAAGAGATATGGACAGGAAGACCAGGAACACATCAAAATCTGCATCAGTGCTGAGGTAGGCAGATTTTATATCTAAAAACAATTGCAGGTACCACTGAAAATGAGATATGTGTAATGACAGCTGACCATACATAGAGGAGAGAGAAAACAGACTAGCTAAAGCTTAGATCAAGTAACTAACTGGGCAGTATCTTGCTAAAGAGACTAAGACATAAAGATTGCTACAAAACACATACAGAGATGGAAGGAACAACTTCAAGATCATTTGAAAAATATTAGTTAAGAAATACATTTTAACGAGATTAATGACAAATTAAACCTGGCTTGCAAAAGAAAAACTGCTAGAAGAAAGCTTAAACAGCTCAGAGACAGACTATTTGTACTAGCTACATCCAAGTACACAGACAGGATAGGAAAGCTACTCAAGAAACGCAGGATGGGTGGCCTGGATCCAGGGTCCAGCAGCCACAGTCCAAATGGACCTGCTGGGGAAGGGTAGAAAGTAACAAGGTGACAAAGTGCTGGTACTGCTCCGTGCTAGAATTAGGGATTAAAAATAGACAAATTATTGTCACATCAGTAAAGTAACAGATGATCAGGCTGTAAAATGTTACAAGAAAAAATAGATAATGCTAATGTAGTACATAGTACCAGACTAAAAAGAGAGAGCTTTGCCGAAGGCACTCTTTTGGCAACCAAAAGGCATGTTTAAGCTCATATAAAAAAACCCGTCAAACCCTTTAACAGCAGGAAGTGGGAAGAATTTTGAATATAAATAGGATGAAAGCACTGCCAAGTATCTGTGCTACTGATGCTCTTCCAAGTGAGGTGTCATGACAAAACCTACTTAAACTAGAATTTGGTTTTAGTATAATATCCGGAGTCCATCAGCTGATAGCTGCTATAAAAACGTTGACATGCTCATGGGAGTTAAGACGTTTAAAATTTAGTGATGCAGTAACCAAAGTTCAGGCCGCTTTGGCAACTTTTTTCCCCCATTTAGGTCTTGGTGGTTGAGGGAAAATAATTCTAACAGAAACACTTGGTGTTTTGACTCGTTCACTATTGTCAGTTCCTCTGGACTAACTTCTTATTTCTTCGTTGTACAGTTCAAGATTTTCTTCTCTAGACCTGGGAAGGTAACCCCTGCAGACCCGAGCCACGAAGGTGCCAAGGCCGCTGGCAGCCATACCTCCCTGCCCCTGCCCCCGCCCCAGCCCTGGGCCGGAGAAGCGCCTGAGCAGCACCCTCGGCCCTCCGGACAAAGCAGCCCCCCGCCATCTCCGCAGGGGCTGTGCACTTCAAGCTCTGCTGACCCCGCGGCCCACCACAAACCGCGGCAGGCGCTGCCTCAGGCCCCCACTGCGGGCTGGAGGTGTGCCGGGAGCGCGGGAGGGGCAGCGGGAAGCCCGGCCTGCACGGGGGCCGTCCCAAGCGTGCGCGCCGACCGCCGCTCGGCCCCGCCGCTCCTCCGCGGTAAGGGAGCGGGGGAGGGAGGAAGCCGGGGGTAGTTTGGGGCAGGGAGCTCGGAGGCTGGGGTCTCGCTGAGGGAGAGCGGGGTGGCGGCGAGAGGCCCGTGCGAGCCCTCGGGCCTGGGCAGCGGGCGGTCGAGAGGAAGGGACTGCTGCCAGTGGGTGTACCCGCGAACGGAGCGGGGAAAATGGAGGTACAGGAGAGCGCTTTGGTGCAGCGGGCAGGACTGGTTGTGTGGAAGCGGGCATGGGGGAGCCGAGACCGGGCCCTGCGCGCTGCTCCGGCAGCCCGGGCTTGGAGCTGCCGTCAGGGTGGGTGGAAGGCGCTTCTGCACTCCTCGACTCCAGCCCCGCGGGTTTGGTAGGAGACAATGAGCAGGCCCCGAGGGCTGCCCGTAGTGCGCGGCTTTCCTTTCACCAGAGGAGTGCTCAGGTATGAGGGAGGGGACGTTTTCCTTTAGACATTTGTAACCCGGTCTGCGGGTACCTGGTTTCTCCTCAGGGTTTTCCTGTGTGCCAACCCTTCAGGCCTCTTTCCTTTTGAGCTGCCTAGCTGGCCTTACTGGCCATGCAAACCAGCAGCGCCTCCATTTGTGCCAAGCTTCCCCAGTTTCCTTAGCAAGTTTGTTACGAGTGTGCTACCAGATCTTTTTAAATTCCCATAACTCTTAATTTGCTTGTATTTTTATCACTGTTTCCTTTGGAAATAAGCCTTCTGGTTCTCTATGAGGCCTGTGCTTCTGCCATCCCCCAGGCTTTTAGCGGGGTAATTAATTTCTGTCAAAGATGATTACAGGCCTCGGTGTTGTGGTAGTTAGGGGTTGGATACAGCACACACAGTGAAGGGGAGGTGGGGCAGGTTTATCTCCTGCAAGGTCATCATGGAAGTAGCAGCCTGGCCACATAAACCAAAACATAATACTGAAAAAAGTACAGAATAAGTCATCGTGATTTTCACTTGGCTTTTCTACAAGGTCTGTGGCCTCAGAAGTTGCAAATCTCAACTACGAGAATGCAGTGTCCCCCTAACATTTCTTTAACTTCTCCCTCTACTTTCTCTTATGTATAATTATCCATTAAATTATCTGCCCCATTACATTAATGCTAGGAAATGCATTCAGTGCATGTAGTATGTCCATTACGATATACTCTGAAGTACCTCCTAACCCACATTCCACTTTCAAGGAATAAACAGATGTTCTATACACTAGACCCAATACTGAACCCATACACTGACATGGGCAGCTACAGGCTAACCGGCGCACGTGAAGTTTCTTGTCCAGTAATAGCATTGGTAGATAAGAAGCTACCTATGGTTACTGCAGAAGTAAAAGTGATTTGCGGTGTGGATCTGTAGGAAATCAGGAAGGCTTTGTAAGTTCTGCTTGCAAGAGTTTAGCTCCCCCTCCCCTCTGTTTCTGTGGGAAATAAAATTTAATGAAACATCAGGAAATGTTTGTGGGTACTTTCAGTTGCATTCAACTTTTCTGTTCTCATAGCTCATGCTAAGTACAGAAATACTGTATTTTCAAATTTAACTTATCCTTTTTTTTTTTTTTTAATTTGCTGTTGAAGCCATGGCACTGAAACAAGTTTCCAGCAACCGGTGCTTTGAGGGCTTCCAGAAGGTCTTTGAGCATGACAGGTAAACACTACAAAAGCAAACCAGATGTTTAGCATGGGGCAGTGAATCCATACTATTGTTCCTATAAGTGTTCTCAGCCTGGAGAGAGATGATGTGTTCTCACAAATATCAGTGTTTCAGTAAGGAATCCTATATACTGCTGCTTTAGCTGTGTTCTTTTATTTCTGTGTTAATGTTCAACATGGCTAGGTTACTTAGTACTGCAGATATGGGATGGGAAGCCAGTATTTTCACCTTTGAAAACAAAGTTCCATTACTTTGGGTTGTTCCATTTGAAGCACAGAGAACCACCGTATTTACAAAGTTCCATTTACTCCACTGGGCATTTCAATGCTATGAACTTTTGAAAAATGCTGTGGGCAGATAGACACAGTAGATAGATTGTTGTTTGGTGAAGGTGAACAGAAAATCTCCCATTTCTGTTCCAAAATAAAAGTAATCAGTGCTTAGATAAGATTTTATTGAAAATTTTAGGCTTTAATATTAATTGGACAATTAATAAAAAAAATTGTAGATTTAGCAGATTGAAAACTTGTCTTGCTGGGGCATGCCGTGCAGTGTGTGTTCTGTAAGTCATGTAGTTCAAATCACTTTCCAATATAATACATCTCAACTTAAATATTGCCGGGGTTCATAATTCAGTTTTCAAACTGTTCCCAGTTAGCAGCACTGCAAAAATGTGGCTTATTTGTAAGTCTCTGTTGTAAATATGTTCAGAACAAGCTGAAATGAAGACAGAAGGTTAGCTATTGTCAGTTCAGGAGGCTAAGGCTGACTTTTAAAATTGCTTTTCACTTTGTTTAATTTAGTAGTTACAATTCACCAAACAAATCTCTCTTTGAATAAAATGCCTTGATTCAACTTTCTCTTTTTAATGTTAGTGACCTTGTTAATTTAGTAGTGGTGATAACAAGGAGTGTTTTATTAATACAGTGCAGAGCTAAAATGCAAAATGAAATTTGGAATCTACTTGCCTCCAAAAGCAGAAACTGCAAAGTGTCCTGTGCTGTATTGGCTCTCTGGTAAGTAACATGACTTTTATCTGCTTCAAATTATCTTTTTCGAGTTAGAGAGTTTAAGCTACTGTGCTACAGTTACTGAAAACCCAATGTAGAAGTACTACAGTGGCAGCTCTTGCAGTCTACAAAAGGTGGTCTTCTGGAGCACACATTTGCTCTGAGTATTTTGTGATAAAGATGGATGCAGCTGACTTCAGGGATAGTCTACTGGGATGCATTCTAAAATGCTCACTGTTCAAAATGTTCTCCCTTTTTGTTCTAAAGCGTACATTCTTTTTGTCCTAAAGCATATATATTTTTAAGGTTCTCCTGAAAGGCCTTCTGATGGGAACACCTCCTGCTTCCATTTGACTGTGACAGACTGCTTCAGTTAACAGGATAGGGGACAAAGTCTAGCCCATGGGAGCCAGCCAGACTGTCCCTGTTGATTTTCAAAACCTTTTCTATCAAAAACCTCATACTGGCCTTCCAGTATCTGAAGGGTGTGTACAGAGAGGGACTCTTCATCAGAGACTGCAGTGATAGTATAAGGGGTAACGGGTTCAGACTTAAACAGGGGAGATACAGGTTAAATATAAAGAAGATGTTCTTTACTGTGAGGGTAGTGACTCCCTGGCACAGGTTGCCCAAGGAAATTGTGGCTGCCCCATCCCTGACAGTGTTCAAGGCTGGGTTGGATGGGGCTTTGACAGCCTGGTCTAGTAGAAGGTGTCACTGCCCATGGCAGAGGGTTTGGAACTAGATGAGCTTTAAGATCCTTTCCAGCCCTAACCATTCTATGATTCATTCATTCTGTGATTCGTTCTGTGAAAAAGGGTTTTGAAACTGGGATACTGTGAGCAACGTGTAACCGCTGCTGTTTTTATTTCTCTAGGGTTAACTTGTACAGAACAGAATTTTATAACGAAAGCTGGTTTTCAGCAAGCTGCAGCTGAACATGGCCTTATTGTAGTCGCGCCAGACACAAGCCCACGTAAGTTTTAACAAGAGGCATGGTAACAGTTGTTACACTGAAGTGCACTGTCTTCATTCCAAAAGATTGGAGTGCTGCAGTTTACTACAAAGTATGTTTCCCATCTGAGTCAGAAACTGACCTTTCCTCTTGTATTGTTTGCTAGGTTATATTGTCTATGGTGTTTAATAGGTATATGTCTGTGTCTTAATAACGTGGTAGTGAAGGTTTGACATTTGAAATTCTTTTATTGTCACTAAAATTAGAACAGAGCAGCCATTGAGTTCAGCAGGAATGAGGAGAGGGAAGAAAGGGAAAACAAGTGGCATGTGCTATCAGAGACACTGGCCTGCACTTTGTGACTTGCTAAGACTTTAAAAAGAGTCTGCAGATCTGTGTTGTCGCACAAAGATGTAATGTTTACTCTTTATTGTATTTTGTCTTCTAAAGCTGATTAAATACATGCCTTCAGAGGATTCCAATACTTACAGAAGCAAACCAGGAGCCCTTCCCCCCTGCAGCTGCAACAGGCTACTGATGAATAGCCTTTTTAATGATTTGCTGTTATCTCTATAAGGCTGAGCTTATGTGTGCTATGGGAAAACTGAAAATGGTGGATTTGCAGTTGCAGTCTTTTGGGGATACAGGGTATTATGTTTAGTATTTGCTGGATTCAGCTGAAATCTCATGGGGTAATATGGAAATGAAGTTATGTTCTTTCCAGAAAATAGTTTTCATATGCAGTTTTTGAAGTTGAGTCAGTTCAAAACCCAGAAATACACATTGGATAATTATACTGGGTCTTGTGTTCAGTGTTATCTGTGTGGGTTGACTCTCAATGTGCAACTTCATTTGCATGGTTCATTGCTTTATCCATATCCATTTTCTTTTAAAACCTTCTTTGCAGCTTCTCTCTTGCCTTTTAGCAGGCAATGATCAGGATTGCTCTGCTATTTAGACAGATTTCAGTGTGTTTCATGTTATGCACTTAGATTTTAACTCAAAGACCCCAAATGTTCTTAAATCTGTGAGCTTTCTGGAGAAACAAGCAAAGAGCAGTTCAAGTGTAATCACAATTTAAGAGACCGGAGCATACGTAGTGAAAATGCTTACAAGTGCAGTTTAACTGTGTAGTTAGGACTACATAAGAATTATGTTCCAGGAGCTAGGAGATATATCTGGATGGGGAAAAAGACTGCATGAAAGCATGAAGTACCTGTCATTACTAACCCTCTGTCAGACCTGATAGACTTTACTTTTCCTTCTTTGTAGGGGTTTGCTTTTCCAGACAGGTGTGCTGACCAGTATTTTCCAATTTCCTTTTAAACTTTATTTTTTCAAGGCTTCCCTTAAGTTTCTTTTAGCAGAATCAGCATTGCCTTCATTGCCTGCCAGGACTTTCTGAGTTTTTGTCTACCCCCAAAGGACCAAAGATAGACTTCTTTATATCCAATATGTTGTGTAAGCATTCTCAGTCCCTGTGACTGCGGGACTGTTAAGTTACAAAATCACTCCGTGTTCAAGGGCACATCACTGGAACAAACTCAGCTTTGATCCTTGTAAAAGTCTGATTTCACACTGTGACAGGGTGGCAGGTATTTCTGCACAAATTGTCAGGGATTGTCAAATTACATGTGGGTTTGCAGTGTAATCTGACAGTAGTGAAAGACCATGTAATTTGGGATAGCAGAAACTAGGGAGATCTTGGGGAAAGGGAGGCCATTATTTCCTGTCACATACACTTTGAAATACTGCATTCTGTTCTGCAAATGAAGCTTGTAAATCACAGGCTAATCAAAGGGAGAGTAAGAGAGGACTAGATGAGATGTATTGACTTTCAAGGAGACATCTGCAAATTTAGTTTGAAAGTGTAGCCTTGGAAAAGAGGATGCAACCCTGCAGTTAGTCACAGAAGAAATTACTTAAGTTTTAGCGGGAAGTTATAGGTGAGAGCAACGAAACAAATTGCAGAAAAGATAGAGTTATATGCTTTAAAAATGATAGGAACAGTAAGTGTTATTATGCTGTTGAACCTTAAAAAGGGAGGTGTAGCAGACTTTATTTGTAGCACATAAACTGGTCTGGGTGGACCATTTAGTGATATATGGTTCTGTCCTTCTGGGGAAAGAAACAGTTTCTGTTTCTCAATTTCCTGTACTTGATATCTATTAACTGAAACAAGCTGATAGCACCAATAAGTAACAACTTTTGAGTAAGTCCCTAGGTACATTTTACGAAGCTTACAGAATTAGTGTAGGAGAGATCTGTATGTTACATTTATCTATTAAGGGATACTGAAACAAGCTGAAAGCTGGGTACATCTGTAGGTAATATATAAGTAGCATTTTGAAAGTGTTACTGAGATAAAACTTGCAAATGCTGTATTAACGAATGAAAATATGAATTGTCTTATAGTTGGAGGAGCAGAGTCGTGTTGATTGAGAAACTCCTGTCCAGAGTCTCTGATGTCTATGGCAGTTTCTCCAATTGAGGACCAGGTTGGATGGGGCTTTGAGCAACCTGGTCTAGTGGAAGGTGTCGCTGCCCAGGGCAAGGGGGTTGGAACTAAATGAGCTTTAAGGTCCCTTCCAACCCAAATCATTCTATGATTCTATGAAAGACAGTACTACAGAAAGAATTTTCATGGTAGGTGGCTGCAATATTGAAGGAGAAGATGAAAGCTGGGATTTTGGCACCGGTGCTGGTTTTTATGTGGATGCCACTGAAGAGCCTTGGAAAACAAACTATAGGATGTATTCCTACATAAAGGATGAGGTAACTTTGCTGCTGGGTTCTCTTAGTGTTGTTGGGTAAGATAAAGAAGTAAATTCTGCTGCTTCTGAGGCAACCCACTGCATTTCACTGCACCAGTACTTCAGTTGTATTGCTCATTTAAACTGTTTGTACTGTCTGTCTTGGGAGGCTGGGTGGTAGTATTGTTGCTGGGTTGTTTGTTTCTCTTTAAGTGGGTGTAAAAGGAGATCCTTGAGGTATATATTAGAAAGGTGAGAGTCCAGTTTACATGGGGTTTATGTGGTCTGAATTCAAACTAAAGGTGATGGGAATATAGGGAGCATATGGGCCATTCTGGTCACGTACAGGAGCACATACATATTTCTGTCTATTAAAATAGGACTGTTAGGAAATTTGCACATCCTGTGTTACAGGGTTATGATAGATTTCTACAGAGATGCTTTGAGGTACCTGTTATCAGATGAATTGTTTCATTTTGATTTTACAGTCCTGTTTCGTATTGCTTTCAGACCATGATTACAAATGTCAGGCTAGAAACAAAGATGTGCCTTTGCTTTCAGTGGCTTCCTGGCACTAAAACATGTTAGTTAGTTGTCTGTTTTTTCCCCTAAACATACTCAAGTTGCTCTGACATTTTTATTATGCTATTGTGCCTTTACAGCTGCCTAAACTAATAAATGCCAATTTTCCAACTGACCCTGAACGGATGTCTATTTTTGGACATTCCATGGGAGGACATGGAGCTCTTATTCTTGCTTTGAAGAATCCTGGAAAGTACAAAGTAAGAAATAATGCGGCTTTTATGAGGCTTATACAGGTTTCTAGAGAAGTGAAGAAAAAATCATGATACCAAGTTGTGTTCTCCTGTGAAGTGTATAAAGAGTGTTAGTTGTAGCAGTCCATTGATACCTAGTGTTAGAATATGGAAAACACTCTGGAGTGTGAGTATCAGGGAAATTAAGAAAATCTTTAAAATTTCAAAGTTAAGAAAAGGCCACTTTCTTTTGGATGATGCTACAGCTCTTCCAAACCAATTGTTATATTTAAATGTAAACGGGCTCCTTCTAGCTCTGGAGTTGATATATGCTGCCAGTATTGTCTAGAAGTCTGGATGTGTGCTGTGCTTTATCTTTTCAAATCTTTGTTCATTTTGGAGCTTTTATTACCAACAAATCATTAAATGTGTGTTTGCTTAGAATTTACTAGAGTCTATTAACTCCAATTGATAAGTGTAACTGTTAAGTACCCAAACTGCACATGAAATAGTATCCCCCCGTTCTTTCTCCTCCAAAGATTTGCATGTCAGCTTTTCTAAAGATTGATTTTCAGCATATTCCAGGTGTTTGAAGCTGTGTTCATCTGTATTCTACTCAAACTTAAGTCACACATGCCAGAATTGATTTGCCTTTCCTCATACTCAGGAGGGTTGAGAAAAATTTTGTTGCGCTCATTGGAGACAAGCTTATGTAAAATGCATTGCTGAGGGTAGATTGGGCATTGGTGTTTGGGAGATGAGGGAATCTACCTATGTGGATCAGTTCGTCTATGGGCTGTCCAGGCCCTGCACTTTGTGGTCAGCTGCTGCAAAAATGGAACTGCATTTTTGAAAATAGCATAACATTTGCTCAGTGTCATCGGCTTAGCATTGTAAGAGAGTTAAATGTAAGATAAAGCTTTATTTTTATCTCACCTTTTTAATTTTTTGGAGCTAGTAGTTCAGAAGTGTCCATTTTCACTGTTGGCACCTAACTGCTAATTGTATTGTCTAAAAGAATGAAACTTTAAATTGAAAATAGCAAAATCCAGGAGAGCTGGCAATGGCTTGGATGGTTTATTGCTGTTTCTTGCAAGACATGAGGAGAAATTTTGATGTCCCGTGCGCATTGATGTAGGAACAAGGCTTGGTCTTCTGACACCAACATATGGAGTTGTGATCTGAAATGCGCTTCTCTTGACCCCTGATCCTGGAGGTACCTAAGTTCATGAGATACTGTTGCATGCTTAGACTGGCTGAGCAGCACCATGCCTCAGGCCTTTGTTATGCTCTGCCAAAATACAGTTGAAGGTGAAATGGTCCCACTCTGACAATGCTAACACAACAGTAGAATTAAGACCCTTTTCTGCTGCTTAAGAGAATTCAAGTCAACACTTCCCAACAAATAAAAGAACGGCGTGTCTAGCTCTGCGTTTTGTAGCTTGGCTGATGTGCAAAAATGAAAGCAAAACTGTGGGCCTGGAAAGATCAAATAAGAGATAAGTAGGGTAGTGGTTAGGGTACCTAGCTTGAAATGTTGAGGGAGTCCTGGGTTCTGGCAGTAACTTAAACCATTTCTGAAAAGGCTTTTCATTTGCTTCTTAGTTACCTGAAATCACTCTTCTGAATTCATACAGGGTTTTTTCGTATTTTCTTTTTTGAACAGTCTGTGTCAGCATTTGCTCCTATCTGCAACCCAATTCAGTGTCAGTGGGGGAAGAAAGCCCTTGGTGGATATCTGGGATCAGACGTAAGCAAATGGGAGGTATGTGTTGCAACCACAGTCCTTTAATAACGTGTGAATGATCTGGTAAATACATCGCAGCAGGAGTCTGGAATAAAACTCCAGTGTGCCCCTGAGCTGGTACTGCTGGTTTTCTACACCCCTAAGCATGGATAAGCATTGTATGTTTCTTGTGGGTATGAGTTGCTGTTGCCTAATGGTGCTTACAACAAATGGAATGAGATAGAAGGCTCTCATCAAATTGTCTGTATTCCTCCCTTTTTTATGAAGGTCTTAAAATCTGGGCTAAGAAGAACTATGAACAGTCTGAGACTTTCTGTGATGCATGAAAGCAGGTTGAAGTTTTAAAGAGAGTTGTGGTACAGCCAGTCTCTCAAAACCTCACTTCTCAATATATGAAACAGCTGGGTTTTATAGTACCCTGAAAAGAGGGACTGCTACAAACTGCGTAGAGACTGATAAGCTCCACAGCATCTGCAGGGTCAATCTGTTGGAGGCAGATAGAAGAGGAGCCCATTGGGTACTGGAATTTGGTATCCCATGGGACAGGATGAAACCAGACGACATTAGGTGTTAGCTCCACAGCCTGAATTTTGAAATATAAGTAGTCATATATGAATGGCTAAGATGGAAAAGTGTTTGTGTGCATGTTACGTGGGCAGCCCTTCAGTATTTTTCATCTCAGCATAAACATTACACTGCATTGCTAGAATTAAGTTAGAGGGGATCATCATGATCAGGTATTCTGAATTCCTTGTGAATAAACACAAGTTTAATCCCTTGTAAATTAGATTAAAATACCTCTTAGGGAGACATCAAGGTCTGATTAAAGCATTACAGGAATGGAAAGCACTAGTAGCTTTCATAAGTAGTAGTTTGTATGTTTAGAAAATGCTGGTTAAACTTGCTTACACTTAACAGAATGAATTTATTTGGGGAAAAAAACCAAAAGTTTTCTGGACCCTTAACTTGCTTTGGAGCTCTTCTGCAAATCCAGTCTGGTAGATCAACAGCAGGCTTCAGGAATAGACTTAAGCCTGCCTTTGGCACAGATATACAGTCTCTGATCTCTGTATTTCTGCTTCAAATTGCCAGGTAGGTATGTGCAAGGATCATTTCATACCATGGCCACAGTGCTTGGCTGAGTCCAAGCTCCCTTTTCTGTTGCAGTGTCATTTCTGGATCTGGTGGCATTTTTGAAGCATGGCTCTGATGCCTTGGTGTAGAACTTTGCATTCTGCTGTCTGTGGGTGATCTGTCTTGTCCAGTGCCTTAAACGCTTCTCTACCTTTTTAAGGGATTTTTATTTGGAACATGAGCCAAGCACAGGACCCCACAGGAAACATGTTCCCCACTCACAATTGCGTTTTGATGCACGTCTTTATTTTATGCTGTGTGTGGCACTTTTATTTCTCAGTTGTACAAAGTTCTCTTGGTCAAATTATCTTGGTAAGCTTCAGGTTCAGTGCCTTCTATGAGTGTAGTTGTGTTACAACAGTGTTTTGACCTTTAGCTGCCAAAATAGTTCCATCAAGGTGCCAAGTTACTTTGGCAGAATCTAGTTTCCGCTCAAGCTTATGAATCGGTACTAGATGATATTGGTGGTGTTCTGTCTGAATTTGGCCCTGACCTGGATGTTTGGTTTGGTCAAACTGCTAGCTTGGTAATTACTCAGATCATACTTGGTATGATTTTTCATTTGTCAAAAAATTTTCCCAATTTTTTGCTCTTCAGAAGTGTAATTTGATGTCCTGATCAGTGTCATCCAGTGCTCTCTATATGCCATCCTTTTCTTGCAGTCAGCAAATTTAATCCAGTCTAATGTATGTGGCTGAAGGTTGTTTCTTTTGTATTTCTGCAGGCATACGATGCTACACAACTAGTGAAGTCCTATGCAGGCTCTCCCCTGGACATCTTGATTGATCAAGGCAAAGATGACCAGTTCCTATCTGCTGGTCAGTTACTGCCTGATAACTTCATCGCTGCCTGCACAGAGAAGAAAGTCCCAGTAGTCTTTAGACTACAGCAGGCAAGTTGCTTCTGCAGTGCTTGATTGTCAGGTTGTTGGTTTGTGATTTTTGGGTCTGTGTGGCAGGTAGTGAAGGGAGTGTCTCTTAATGGGGCTTGCTGTCATTTAACCTGTGAGTCTGGCCTACCTGTGCGGAAGAGGGTGAGAAGTGACGTTTTTCTTTAATACATGCTATCCGGGAGTGCAATATCCAGCAGGTTCAGCTGCATTTCACCACTAGGTGGGGTCATGATTTTAGTTTGGAGAAGCTGATCCCTTCGTGGTTGCCTGAAGAAGCAGCAGTAATGATTTTCCGTAAGCATCACAGTCACTGTATGAGCAAAGTGAGAGATGTGCTTTTTCTGGATTCCTCACCTGTACTGTGGGTAGTGTGTTTAGCATTAACCTTTGTGATTTAGTTTTCATGCGTCTGTGTAGATTGGGAAAGGTGTGGAACTGCTTGAAATCTTAAATATATTTAAAGAGCCAGGTGGAAGGATTTCTCTTTCCTATGGTGTGGTGACCTAGGACAGCACTTGTCTTAGAGCACTCGAGTATGTAAGTGACTAACGACTTCCAGCCAGACCCAGAGGATCCTGGTTGCAGAGAGTGAGGGATTGCACCAAAAGAGAAAGTGCTGACAGAGTGGGGTAATTCAGAGGTTTACGTGCCACTATAGCATAGTGCTGGAGCACTAATTCAGACCTAGGCTGTGTTCTACTTACACTGTGTGTTTTATGAGTAGGACAAAGTTGGTGAGGGGGGGCTGTTCTCTCAGAGTGCACCTTGCTCTGCAACTGATGCTGTTATCCAGCTCTGATTCACATGCCCAGATTGGGGCAGGTTAGGGTACTTTCTGTTTCTTCAGCTTCCTGGTGTTCCAGATATTTCACCTGCAGGTATCCTTGGCATTTTCTATATATAATACAGGTATTTTTGAGTTCTTAAAACAGGTCAAACCAGGAGATACATTAACTTCCCTAGAAGAGAGCTTAGCATGATTACTATATCATGAACTATGTGTATTTGCTGATTTCTTTATTGTTGTTTTTTTCTAGGGTTATGATCACAGCTATTTTTTCATTGCTACATTTATTAATGACCACATCAAGCACCATGCAAAATACCTCAGTGCTTGAACCCTCGGGATGTGAGCATCATCTGACCATTATGAATCAAGGGATAGAGATGAACTAAACAAAAATCATTTGCTGGACTAGTGTCTGTAAAATGGAGCTCCTCTGATTGTACTGCTAAGGAAAATAAAAGCCCCACTTAATTTGCTATGTGTGCATTAGAGTAAGTATTTTGAATGTTCTTGCATGCTTTGAAAAATCCCCCAACACCATGAAGGTGCATGCTGCATTCTAGGTCAGAATGGAAATGAGCTGATGAGTTAATTTCTGGCTATGAATGTACGTGTGCATTTGGGACCTCAAGATGAATAATAAGTGTCCTTCTTCAGCTAATTAAATACCAGGGTTCACTTCATTGCTTAATGCTGAAGGAAGTCATTAGTGGCACAACCAATCAAGCCACTTAATTAATGTGAAGTGGCTGCTTTGATTTTCCTTGGCCTGTCTAAATGCATACCAAAGACAATGTGTGGTGGAGCATAGAGACAACAGCTTGCTGTGCAGGGTGGTTTGCTGGCCAGTGTGTTATTAATACCAAGCAAATAACCTGAAGAGTATTTCAAGGATGATATTTAAAGACCTCTTAAAAAACCATTTGAAGGAAGCAGGCCGTACTAAAGGAGGGCTTGTTTCCTCAACTTGCCTCTGATTGTTGCTGAGTGCTGTGTTTCTGACTTGCTTAGACTTAACAGGACTGAAAGGAAACTGATACATAGATCTGAAGAAAAAAAAAGCAGTTCCTATCTCTAGATGCTCTCTCATTATGGAAAAGAGTGTGCTTATTTGACAAAAGATAACAAGATTTTTGCAGGCCTGACAGTCGTAGGCCTAAACTAGTCCCCAGTGGTAGAATTCTGCCTGCTACCTTGTGTGGGACAAGAACATTGTAACTAGATGATGTTCCAGACCATTCTAACAAACACAGCTTGTTCCAGTGAGCTGTCAACCTCATGTTCATACACTTACTTGTAAACTCCACTTGCCCATGGTTCAGTTGAACCTTCATCCTTGCTCAAACCCTGACTCTCTCTTGCCAGAAGAAATTCTAGGGTAGCTGTAGGGTCGATTGTTTTTGTAAGCAGTGCTGAATGCTCACCTCTTTCTCTGGCCCCTGCTAGATTGTGTTGCAGGGAGGCTGATGCTAGGAACCTCCATTTCTGTTGCTGATGACAGGCTTAAATTGTGCATTGACTTCTATTGGTCTTGCATCTGCCAATTCCTGAAGCAAGCCTAGAAGGCTGGCTGGTGAGACACTGGCACAGATTGCTAAGAGAAGCTGTGGCTGCTCTGTCCCTGGGAGTGCTCACGGCCAGGTTGGATGGGTCTTGGAGCAACCTGGTCTTAGTGGAAGGTGTTCCTGCCTATGGCAGGGGGTTGGAACTGCATGAGCTTTAAGGTCCCTTCCAACACAAACTATTCTATGAAGATACAGCTGCGTGCATTGCAAGAGTTCTCTGAAATGTTGAAAGCAAGGTTTCCACACTGTGGATTTACAACAGACACTTAACTCCCCCTTTCTTATAAAGCAGGACATTGACATAAAACCTTTAAGCCACAACTGCTAAACGTCTAGGTATTTCCATTCCCACAACAGCAAAATGGGCTCAAAAGCTTGTTTCATGTATGGCAGCTTCTTCTAGTTGTTCCTTCTCCATCCCACCACCAGGCAACGGCTCTGCTGTGGCCAGCAAATGTGTTTCTGGGCAGTAGCTTTGGGCAAGCACTGTGGACAGAGCAGGGCAACAGTAGCTGGGGAGTACAGCTTGGGACTGTTGTTTCTAACACTAAGCATTTCCATTTGTTATCTGTCAAAGGCACTATTCTGTTCATTGTAGCTAAGGGAAATGGGCATGTCACTTTTTTCATTTCCTAACAGGAGTCTATGCACCTGTGTGTTATATTAGAGATTAAAAAGCCCATTTAACCCTGTAACTTTCTGTAAGTGCTTTTAAGCCAGCATTTTAAAGCTGCTGGGTTATTGGTAGGAAGCAGCTTGACCTTCATGGTGGGGGGAAAGCCCTCTTGTACACTTGATAAATTTATACAGCCTAATTCTAAGTTTTCCAGCACATTGGGTGTGGATGTGGGAAGCTTTGTTACCTGTGTCCTTAATTTACAATCTAGCAGAAGATCCATCACCATGTCAGCTTCCCCAAGCACCTGCCCAGCTGTAATTTTGGAGCTGAAAATACCTGTCACATTGCTTGCTCGGAACTCCTAATGATTGCCTGTTCTCATGCACTATTTGCTTTTGTGGTAAAACACAGGGTTCACAGGCACTACTGCCTTGCTTCTTGCGAGGGACTGCAGTTGCCTGACTTGTGAGCAGGAGCAGGTTCAGGTAAGGTTCTGACAGGCTTCACAAGTCAGGAACAGCGCAAACCTGTGAGAAGAGCTGGGCACGTGCAGCAGTTGTGCAGATGGCCACAGACCCCCGGTGTCCCTGCACCACTGTAATGGGAATTGCATGAGGCTGTCAGATCTCCGATACTGGCAGTGCACAAGCCTCAGGTGGACATGGCCTTCAGTGAGGACAGCACCAGAACACCACTGTAGGATGCCTCCTGCCTTATTATAGAATGATAGAGTAGTTTGGGGTGGAAGGGACCTTAAAGTTCACCAGTTCCAAGCCCCCTGCCATGGGCAGGGACATCTTCCACTAGACCAGGTTGTGCTCCAAGCCCTGTCCAGCCTTGCCTTCAACACTGCCAGGATGGGGCAGCCTCAACTTCTCTGGGCAACCTGTGCCAGTGGCTCAGCACCCTATGCAGATTCTAACAGAGCAACCAGTCTGTCCTGCCTCTGTATCGCAACAGCCACACAGGCACTTAAGGTTCCTCAGAAATCAAAAGCAGGATCTCCCAAGGAGCCTGTTGCAGAAAGAGCTCCTCCTTCCATAATCCACTACCAAAAGTGAGCAAATACAGCTATAAACCCACCTGGTTAAGGTAAAGACACTTTGTTAGAGAAATGAGAAAATACCAAAATCTACACTTGGATGGGAAGAGGGCTCTGGAGTAGGACCTACACACAGTAGTTCCTACTGCCTATTTCTGCAGATAGGAGAAGCATTGGCGCAGGCCCTAGGTTCTCTATGCCCAGGTCAGAAAGTGGCACTGTGTTTACTGTTTGGAAGCACTAGAATAAGGAAATAATCAGATTTCGTTGGCAAAGGCCTATGGAATAATCTGCATTTCAGGAGGGCAGGGAGGAGAAGCAGTTGCACCATGGGAAGAAGAGGGAAACAGTGAAAAGAGCAAAAGCAAACTGAAGGTGGAAGCTCCTGTCCCTGCACTGAGCCCACCATGACACCCAGCCCCAGAAGCAGAGGGCAGTTAAATGCAACCATCCCCAAGCCCTCATCCGTCATTCCCAGGGCAAAGCTCTCCCAACACCATCTCCAGTACAAGAAACTGTCAGTCAGAGGGACAGTTGTTAAAAGGTTTCTACAAATAACAGAGTTTAATTGTAGCTACAGTAGAGATCGTCTATATACATTATGTGTGCTGCTCAGGGTAGTAGAGCTTTGCCATGCATGTTTTATTGCACATACAAATAGGGTACAAAGGTTGATGGAGGTTCTCCTTCCAGCCGTACAGGTTAAGATTGCATAAAAAAAGCTGTATTACAAAATATTTAGAGCTCTTTATTTACAGCCAACTTCAAGCAAATACTGAAAGACACTATCAGGAGAAAACCAAAAGTTTAATTATGAAAAAAACAAGATTTGTCAAAATAATAATTACAAAGCTTCATGTTGCCATATATACATTGTAAAAAAATACTCAGGAAACCTGCATTTTATCCCTCAAGATGCAGAAATCAATAGTCCTATTTTTTATACTTGATCTGTGACTGCATTTAAAATTTGATAAACTCTGACTTCAAAACTTATTTTCTTTACATTGCTCGTGCTTTTTGACAAAACAGGTATTTGTGCAGCTCTGTAAAATATTAAAATACATTTTAATTTAGTGTTAAAGTGCACAGTACATTTTATAGGAAACCATATGCTAGCTGCCAATCAGAAAATTACACTTGAAGTCAATGTTCCCTCTGTAAAATAAACTCTTGCTTTGGTTGAAGTAACTGGATATTCCATGCATACCCTATGCTTCGTTGGCTGTGAGCCCACCTTCCTCCTCTTGACACACTTCTGTCACTACATACCCGATTTGTGGTATTAAATCACAGAAATTTGCATTCAAACACTGTATTAACCCTTATAAACCTACTGTTGGAATACTGATGGGTTTAAGCACAGTGTGTCTGTGACAGGTATGCGTCACCCTTCCCAAAAGTCTTTATATAATAGTCCTCTCCCCATTCTCTTGCTTAAATATTTAGTCCTCCCACCACCACATTGCTTCTCTTTTGCCATTACACATTTCCAACTCCCTGCCTGCATTCATCACTGACCCCTAGCTCTTCTCTTCCCCACATGCAGCTTTCCTGCCCCGCCTGCTGAAGTTACATCCCTAACCTTCTCATAGGAAAGGAAAACAAATGCTCCAGGCATGGCAAGAATGAAACTTCTTGATCTAAAATATGTGATGTTTTAATAATAAAATGATACTTTAAAGTACTGATAAGAACAAGAACCTTATTTTCTATTGCTGATGTGAGATAACAGGTCTGATCCCACAAACATCCACTGCAGAACTTTGTGCTTAGTTCTGTGGGGAACTGATGGAGACCATAAAGAGAAGCCCTGGACCCAGCAGGATGGATCTGGAAGATCAGGTCTCTGAGTCTGCCTTTGGCAGTTTTAATAACTTTATCTCCTGTCGAAGGGATTGCTGAAGAAAACAAATCAGTTTCGGGTATCTGGTGACTTCTCATTACTGTTCTTGTGCTGTTTCTTTCTATTTGTTCTGTAGTGCTGTAGTCTTTAAAAGAAATCAAGTTACAGTGCAAAATCCTATCTCAAGACACATGATCCTAATGCACATCGTTCATTTTCTTGCGGAAAAAGTTAATGTCTTGTGCATAGTAAAATAAGCGATCAAAAATACTCATTCACATTTATTTTTCAAGTTTACATCTTTCCTTTGTTTGTGTTTTTTAAACATCTATATACAACTAGAATGGGTGTGCTCTCAGTTTCAGCCAATTCACTAGTTGGGGGGAAAAGTGCTACTGGAATGTAGGAAACTCAATGGAATGCTGACAAAAATGTTCCACAAATCCAAGAGATCAAGAATGGCATTCCAGCTAGCTGTCTTTTTCAGAAAAGCACCTCTTGTGTTTGCTTTGTTCTCTCTTACGTATTAGAAAATACAGTTTACGGAGATCTAGAGCTACTGCACACCAAGTAGAATAAAAAATAACTCAATATTTATATTAAAATAAAGTGTTTAACCACAAAAAAGCAGTAATAAAATACAGTTTCCTAATTTACATTTTTGCATCCAAAGGATGAATAACAACTCACTAATAAATAATATTTATATAAATATTTGATGTCTGGATGTTTTTAAAAGGCAATCATAGCCTAAAGCAACTGCAGAAAAACCGAAAGTGGTACAAGTCTGATTTACTCTCCCTCCCATGACTACAATGATTCTTAGGTTAATAATACAAAGGTATCTTGCTGCAAGACAGCTGTCTACTCCACACATCTGTAAGTGGCAGAGAGGTGACTGTTTCAGTAAGTACTGTACAAAGTGAGCTATAAAAAGCAGTGAAGCGCCAATGTGCTCTAGAAAATGTTTCAGTTTAGTTTCTGGTTTGTCGTTCGATGCACAGGGACAGTCTGAAGGGTGATTTTGAAATCAGAATTACAAGAATTCTCTTGGAGCAATGGGTTGTTGTCAATGCAGTTTAAAAAGCTGGGCAGTATTTTGACTCATTGATGGCACAGTGGAGCTGGTAACAGCAGAGAGGAGTTTCATGTGAATAAAGCTTGTTTCGTTGTGGTTACATCTAGCAGTGCTTGAACTGTTATGCTCACTTTTACCAAGCCCTTTTCTTCTAGGATGTGATGTGGCAGGCAGAGCTTCTCCTAGAAAGAGACAAACAAAGGAGTATAGATTAGGATACTTAACACTCACTGCAGAAGGCTTTACATGAACCAGTTGGAACACAGAGCCCAACTGAGCAGGAACCATTTACTAGTTAAAAAGAACTTTGGTGATTTTGACAGAACATCTCTGGTTTTGCTCTTGTTATACCTATGAATTAGCAAGGGATCTGGTAATATCCTGGGCCTCAGAAACCACCCTGTTCTGTCCATTACAGTATGTAACCTGCATTAAGTGCGAGGCCCAGAAAGCACACTCTGAACTTACACCTACAAGGTGAGGTAACATGGTGTTTGCCTGTTATTACATACAAGTGAGTTTGGGACAGACGGATGGTTTTATCAGTTAAAAAGGGTTCTACCCCTCAGCTCTAGACAGGGAGGACTTGCTCCCACAGCATATGCACCCTGAAAGCCACAAAAAGGTGTGTGTAATGTTGTACATTCATGGGGTGAAGCGTTTCATTCTGAGTTACTGGCAGCTTATTTTGAAATAACCAGAAATGAACTTTATTCACTATAAGGAAATGGCACTCATGGCCAGGATGAAGCCTACACAGGCTGTTCCACCAGAAGACAGTTGAACAGTGAACACTGCTTATCCTACAGGCAACAAGTCACCCTCCAGTGAATAACTGCAGAAAGCCTCACTTAGAGAGGTAGCCTTGGGTCATGGTTGGCGCTGTCTTTAAGAGGAGGATTTTCTTCATGTAACTGAGTATTCTTGTTAATGAAATCTGTGAAATGATGAAATCAGGCAGCAGGTTTATAATAACTAGATGGGAAGACTAGACTACATCACATAAACCATAATTACAGCTGTGAGAGTCATTACCACAACACGGAAGCCAAAGTGTAGGTGGGATGACAAAAATATACAGATAGAAAAAACAACCCCAAATGACACTATCAAACACAAACACATGGATACGGCATCTGGCTCACCAAGTCCTTAAACTGTGCATGTCAGGTTGCTTTATGTTTGAAAAGGCACCATCTGTGATCTAACCTGTTCCTTCCCTGAGCCTTCACACATGACCATTAGCAGACATGGGATACAGAAACTTTAGAGGGTTGTTTTGATATTAGTATTGAATCTCTCAGTTGTTTAATAAACTTTTAGCTTCTAAAACTAATGATTCATTTGAGATTATATTTTCATTAACTGCTTGTCTTCTACTGAACATTCTTCTTACTCCTGTCATGCCACCTAAGGGCCTCTTATTTTATCTTTACGGAATTCACAGTACTTTTAAAAACCTTCTTATATTCATATTGATTATATCTGGAATTTAAACATCACTAATCTCTTCAACCACTCTTGTCCTGACACTTTGTATTCAGCTCATCACCTCCCTGACCTCTTAGAACCCTTAAAACTCAATACAATATTCAGGATGATGAAACTGGTACACATACGATTAACACAGTTTTTGTCATGTTATGCACATCTTTAATTGCTTTTATCTGTTTCCACCATTGTCCAGTGTTTGCTCCTCCAGTGGGCCACAGCTCTATCAGAATAGTACCAGTATTAAACAGCTGCTTCGCTGCTTCTGTTTCAACTCTGTTAATAAGTATTTCCTTGATGCACAACCAACAGAGAAAAACTGCAAAACTTGTCTTTAAATTACTAAATGTAAAAAGTGAGCACCAAACTTTATTCACCATCATGACATTTTATATTGATAAGTGTAGTTTGTGTATTTTATGTTTACATTTTATATTTACTATTTAAGATGCTTTAATACTTATTATTTTATGTTTAAAAGACTTTTTTATAATGAGTTTGTAATTTACTTTATTTTTTTTAAGGTTCATGGTTAGAGCCAAGAACCCCAAATGAATATTGTAGATTCCTTCTGCACACACAGACCCAAAACCCAATTTCTAACAGATAACTTTCAAGGAGGCTGGCTGAGTTCCCTGGGCAGCTTACACTTCTCCACAGGGAAGATGCTGCATTCTGAGGACCTGCCAGTGGTGGGTTTCCACTTCCACTGAGCTTGTGGATTCTAATTCACATTGACCAAACAGCTGTAGCAAGCTGCCACTTCTGCCTACTGTCACCTTTGCCAGAGCTATTTGCCCAGTCAGAACAAAGGAACATCCCCATCTTGCAGCCATTCCAGTTGATCACCCACATTCCCATTCCAAACCTACCCTAAATTGCTCATTTAAGTTAAGAGACTGGGTTCTGCAGCTCCTTCCTGTTCGTTCTTAGATACTGGCCCGCAAGCTATCTGAGATGGTTCTCCCCAACTTTTAATCTCTCTGGAAAAAAATGCCTTTTCCAGAGAAATACATAAATAGCTTTTTGGACGTAAACTCTTCAACTGATACCTGATTTGTACTGAAATAGCTACAAAAGAAGACAGAGAATAGTAATATCAAATAGAAAAAAAAAAAGAGACCAAAATATTTCTACTTCAAATACATGCTTTTTACTAAACTTGTTTTGCCAATCTAATGTCTTGGGACACAGTTCACATAAAAATCTACAATACTCTGATATTAGTGCTTGAAACAAATACAAGTGACCTCTCATTATGCTGAAGGTGGAACTTGGTTAGTATTTTATAGTTCTGCAGTTAAAGACATAGCTATGATGAACTTACTAAAACCGACAATGAGATCTTATGCCTTCTCCTGAAGTTGACAAACTTCATCTTAATGCATCACAAATCGATTATATCTACAGCCCTAATAACTATCTTCAAAGCTCTGTAAATGGCTTCCATCAAGCCTATCTCACATACTTTTCAAATCACAGCTTTAGAGCAATATATTTAATTCTCAGAAAAAGAAAAATCAAATCCTGCCAAGGATGAAATACAGAACACCCTGAAAATCAACTTCAGCTTTTGGCATGGCAGCAGTTATATTGGGCCAAGATTCCAGGTGTCTCAGTTGTTACGTTAGCCGCTGTTCCTGCAGTACAGTCCGTTTTCCATGCTCGTTCTCACTCTCTAACCACTGCAACTGCTGTCTGGAAGCACTGACAGTAGAGCTGGGAAGCTACAAGCCATAAAGATTTCAAAGCTTCTCTTAAATCCTGGCATTCTGAGACTTTATGCCTGACTAACCAAGAGAAGAACGCACCCATGACTGAGGAGACTCAACCTCACCCACTTCTCAACTTTGGTAAGATTTCTGTCCTGTATACATTAGCATCAAACCCACAATACTTCAATATTATCATATGAATCACCTCTAAAAACACCCAAGTTGAAATCACCACCAAGCAAAATCCAGAAAGACAGAACTGGCTACTAATTCTCAAGACCAGCCTCAAAATCTTTAAAACCAGTTGTGGACAAAAGAGCTGTCACTCTCTTCACAGCAACATGAATCTCTCTTCTCTATCTACCACAAAAATGAAGATCTAAACTTTAATGTATTTTTTTCTCCCCAAGAACACAGAGGAATTTAATTACATGTGGTAAACAAACCACTTTTGACAGACACATAGCCATTTTGAATGGATAAAGATGATTACAAACTCATCATGAAGGAAAAGAACAAACTCCTTTTGATGGGAGGGAAAAAAAAGGCACAAAAGGAGGCAGCAGCCAGGAGGCTAAGTCACAGGGCAGTACAAAAAGACAGGACAACAGTTGTATCCACAAACACAGACATATGCACGTGCAGGCCAGAGCAAGTTTCTAATCCTGGAACAAAGTGTCTAATTTAGACCATGTAGGAGAAAACCAGTAACACACAAGGATGCGAATCCCACAAGGATACGTGACACACTACACATACACATCTATTTTCTATGACATCAGATGACTTCAAAGTCAGGGTAACTGTTTGAATTGGTTTACGCTAGGGAAAGCAGCTTGGCAATTCACATACAGTATTTATCGAAAAAAGTAACTGCTGTCATATCATATAGGCATGTAATAAAATAACCACATCATGATAATAGTTTAGGGCCCAACTGTACTTGTTAGTAACAACACAGAGAAATTGAATTTTACACTTTGGCAAGAGCAATGGCTCCTTCTTCCCTGTATTTGTAGAACATGAAAATTCAGATATACAGCAAAAAAAAATAAATATACACAAAACAATGAAATACTGGAATATGCTGTTTCTCCAAGGGCATATTATAAAAATAAGTCCATGTAATGCCCAAAGGACAATGTTTGGAGTCAAGCAGTCTGAAAAGTCACTAGAAGAAACATCAGGGTCTCATGTTCAAGCAAACTTATGTCAAATATACAAAACCTTGACATTTCTTAGGTCAAGGCCAAGTTGGTTTTGTTTAAATAGTTCAAGAAACTATAGGAAATATTTACTTTTTCACATATCTAAGACAATTTGAAATTATGCCTCTTTATATACCTTTTCCTTATCCAGTATTACTGCTGATGTCTGCATGTGTTCACATGCCCTGAAGTTACCATTTGAAGTACAGAAGAAAAGAGCAGAAGAAAAGCACGGTAATTCAGGCTATAGGTATATTTAATTTTTTTTCTTTTCATTTCCAATGGAAAGATTAGTGTGCTTTCTGAAGTATATACACTTATGATCAACTTTGACAAAGAAAATACCAAAACCAGACCTTCAATACTGCAGCTGCAATTGTGTATTTCGAGTCTTAGCCAGTTAGATGTCTAAATATGTGCATCTTCTGAACGTGCAATAAACTGCAATTATTTACAAAACTGTATCTGCAGAGGGTGGGCTTTGGGCCCTTTCACAAATTCTGGCCTTGAGACAGAAAATATTAAAAGTAAACCATGTATTTTGCCAAAATGCCTCATAGTTTCATTCTAACATACTAAGAAAACAGTGACACGAAAACTGCAAGGAATAAAAAACTTAATAAAGACAGACACACGTGAAACAGTAAGAGAAAACTAATACTTAAAGGGGAGATACCAATTATTCCGTAACCTTATACATTCAGTTCTCAGAGATAAAAGTAAAGGACTTAGTGTGTTTTTCAATCAAAGTAGAATGGGTCATTACCTTAAAATATTTTTATCTTGCTTTTTCTGTATAACGCAGCTTATATGCTAGAAATGAAGGAAATGGCAAAGGTTCACGAAACCTCTACTGTTTTTCTAAGCCTGCATGTATGACTGCTTTCATTTTTTGTAACAGAAATAAAATGCTGAGAATATTTCTTTTTGTGATAAACAGTTAAGTAGCAATTATCTGGAAACTCATTAATTAGTGTATATGGAGTAGAAAACTGGACTGAATATTTGCTCAGGTCTGATTTCAACGCCATTCACATTAAGCGTAACTTCCAGAAAACTTATTAGTACCACAACAGGACCAATGTATAGCTTTCAGCTCTAAAAGCTTGTTACGAAACAAGAAAGAGGCATTTGAAGGACTACTACAGTGCATTACACTGCACTTGAAAATATTTATGTTTTCTGGCTCAAGGAAAAAGCAAGGCAACTCTTCACATCAAAATGCCACTTGTAATCCACTGCAAGTATATTTTACCTGCATGTATATTCACTACGAGTTGTATTATTACTTTACTGCAGCATGGATAAAATGGCCTATGCAGAATAAACGAGAAATCAATATGATGGGCACAGTACAGATTAGAGTAGATCAATTTATGGAGAAATCACAGTTTGTAAGTCTCTGATGATCACTGCAACGGAAAACAATGAATTGGGGGAGCAAATATAATTAATGTCATCAATGAATGTGTGGGTGAACTGAGATGTATATTGGTTTTAAAACCAAGGTCATCAACTTCATCATGTGACTTGGGTGTGAGCAGTACCAATTGTACATAACCAAATGTCTCAGTATTGGGATTTCCTCAAAGGTGAGGAACCACCTCTCTGTTGAACTGTTGGTTCCCTAAGCACTAAATCCACAGGAACAGCAGCACAAAACCAGGACTCTGAATTCAGCAAAGAACTCATTAAAATAGATTAATGAGCTACATAGATTTTTAGTTTCCACTTCTCCATTTAGTGAGAGCATTATTGGCTTTGGGGATGGGCAGACAGGTATTTTTCACATTTACATTATGTTTTAAATATATTCTGAGGGATGTCATTACAGTCACACAGAAATGTAAGGGTATATTTACTATTCTTTTCCCTGTAAGATTTATATATATTTGGAAGTGTTATGAATTCAACCTGAAAAAAATACAAAAATCACACATGCATCACGTATGGTAATAAGGCTGTGCTTGTCATGAGGAAAGCATGTTTGTTTTTCAGAGTCCGGTCCAAGATGGCTTCAGCTCCATAACTACAAGTGAGTGCTTACAGTGTTCCACTTTAATTACTGTATATTGACATAGTTGTGACTAGTGAGAAAATGTAATCAGTAGTTCAGTTTCTAACCTAATGCCTAGTCTGATAAAACACTCAAAAACACTGAAGACACGAACTTCCATTTCTGCACACTGGAAATGCAAAACACACTGATGAACTCTTACCTCCCTCTCAAAGATTCTAGATACAGTGGATGTTATAAAGTGAGACAGACGTGTACTATAGGATGGTAGCAACAACTTTCCCTACCTGATTTTCTCATTTTAAAACCTGCTAAAACACACTCACACATGTACATCAGTACTACATAAGAAGCACACAACACAAAGCATTGACATGAGACCTTACAGGACACTTAGAGGAGGAGGAGTGAAATCCCAGCCTTAGAGAAGACATCACTTTTGTCTCAAATACTAACATCTTACAATTAATAAATCCTGAACTGATTCAAGCTTTATGCCACTTTCTCAGTTTCACTAGAAAAGCTCATTAAAACAAGACAATTAAAATCAAGACAAAGATATACTAAAAGCAGAAGCTTAAATGTCAAGCTCTGACTCTTGAGTAAGGAAGTGTCCAGTGTTGGAATCACTGAAATGACGCACACAGTTAAAAAGCAGGCCTGTGCAGGATGAGGGCACAAATCTACTGCTATACATCCAAATAACTAGTAACTTTTCCTCACGTATAAAGAACCTAGAAGAACAGCCTGAACTCATGCTTGGTCACAGAAGACACTCTTTAGAGTTGTTATATGTATGCACTGGAATCTGCTAGGCACTAAACCCTTTAAATATATTGGATTTATCCGTAGTCTAAAATGAATTTTTACATCTTAAAATATGTATCTAATTATACATTTCATCCTTTTTATATATGTATAAATTTGAGCCATAGAAACTAGGAGTAGATCTGCGCTTAGAAGTCTTAATAAAATTTTATATGTATCTGTGGAATAGATATCTGCAGTTGGCACTAAATCATAACCATATGGCCAGAATAATCAGTAACATACAAGTCCTTATGCTAGTTATCCTCTTAAAGTCTATAGGTAATTTTATCACTAGGCAGTGAGAAACGAATGCATTTATCTCGCAGGCATGAAGCTGAGGTCCTTTGGTTAGCTAGCCTGAGAATGAATTACAAATTTAGTCAACAGCATCTAGGCCAATATTGTAATGTCAGTGTAGGCTTATATCTGAGGTTTTATATTTTTCAATCAATTTGGATCTCTCACATTGATAAGGATTAAGACAAAACCAAATTTGTCTCACTCAAGTTTTACAACAGATGAACAGAACACAGAACTGGAGGGGAAATGGAGTCAACAGTCCACCACCCTCACCCTCCTGGCTAATGTTAAACAAACATTATTCTTTAACTCCTTCTAGGATGGAAAATCTGGAGCCTTCCCCAGATGATCTACTTTCCTAGCTGAATCGTCCTTGTTACACTTGTTAGACAAACAAACATTACCTGCATTTTCACAGGTGATGAAACAGTGACAAGATAGTGATGTGACTTGCTTGATGCCACCCATAAGAATGGCAGATACAGGAATCTAACACCTTGTTCTCAAACTATCTTATTGTGTATTACACTGTACTCTACGATCTTCATCCTTAAGCGTCCTAAAGCCCCCTGCATATTATGGCTTGCTCAAACCCATTACTATTTTACAGTCATCTTTGGGGCGTAACATAGCAAGTGTTTAGAAGCAGTTCAATGCTGCTTTGTGTGGCAGAAGAAAAAGATTATTCTTTGGAATCTGGAGGGAAACAAAACATACGTAGGAAAACATAACTACTCCAGTACGGAATTTAATTGGAACAGTAGAGATGACCAACAATCTTAAAAGTTACAGTAATCTAGTTAATCTAAAGGATTAAAAAAATAACAGCAATATGAAAGGTAGTTCTCCAAGTGCTCTTAATACAACGTAGGTTGCAATAATTGGCACCAACTCAGAAAATACTATTGGCTGTTGAAGTGCCACCTCAGCTGCTTCAATATCTGCAGCATTCTTGGATTTTCATGAAAAGTAAAGAGGTTCTGTTCTGTTTAGCTTGTAATACACATCTAACCTACACCCAAAAGTGGGATAAGAGTATCTTTACTGCTTTAACACATTTAGTATGTAGTCTAGGCAACATAAAAGAAAACGAACTGTAAATAAAGAGGTACAAAAATTCTTAAACTAGAGCTAGAGGGGAGAGAAGAGATGGGACTTGCCTTCAAGATGCTACTCCCTCTCTCTACTATTTCAAGAGATTAATAAAGATATTACAAGGAAGGGAAGCAAGGGAAAGGGAGAAGTTTGCAAGACAAAGGAAGGAAATTAAGTACCTGTAATTTGTCAGAGACAAAGCAGAAAGTTTGTTTGCACATGCGAACAGGTTATGCTGTTAGCAAATTCCAGTGATAAGTTATATACATCAAGACTATAAAAAGTATGTGGAAAAGACAAAAGCCTATTAGATCCCAGGAGCGAAAGGTAGAAGAAGTTGATTGTGGGGTTTTCTCCCCGAGGGCGAGCAGAGTGTCAACAGTCTTTCGAATGTGACGAATATCCGACTGCAGGATGTCATACGGAGAGCAGAGGTCAGCCTATCCCGAAGGGCAGCCATTAGAACAGAAAAAAACAGTGCATAAAATTAAAAAGACAAAAAATAGAAAGATATTGATAAATTATCACAATAGTCCAGCATAAACTGTAGGAATAGTTTCCTCCTAGCATTCCTTTAGTCACTAGACATTCTTTTACCTCCTCTAAATAATGAGGCTATCATATAGTATCAAAATATTAAGGTAGAAGGGTTCAGGCCTTCAAATCCTGGCAAAATTATGCCCAGATTCACAAGGGTGAGGAGATGCATGCTATCCACTTATGACACTGAGATCTGCATACCTTTGTCCATCTGGGCATTACTCAAATGCTTAAATGGAACCAGTTCTAAAAATCTAACTTAAATAATAGCAAACAGTGGGTTAGAAAGCTGTTAAAAGCACAAGCAGCAGCAGCAATATGAAGACTCAAGAAAAAATAGTTTAAGAAATTGTTAGAAGTATGCAAAATTCTCTAACATAATAACCTAAAACTTGGTATTCAAATACCATCTTAAGTGATACCCTGGGATGGAAACTGAAAATGTCAATGTAGCACTAACTATACTTAATTTTAATAATGCTCCTAAACTGAAGAATATGACACTAAATTCCTTAAGTAGCATTTTAAATTATCAGCAGGTTAGATTCCCAGGTATTATTTTGAAAGTTATCAATGACTTCATGTAGCAATTTAGCTATACAAAATGAAGTATACGCAATAATGTCAATACACACACAATATTTTACATTAAAATCAAATCAACCAATAACTGGTACTTTCAAAATACACTCTTAAAATACACCATTTTACATTGCAAATGAGGCCTTGCTATCAATAAAGATGGTGAATACTTACTGAAGGTAATTATATCGAAGAAAGAGGTCCCCTGTTTCAGAGGAATACTATGTTTCTTTAGTAGCTTCTCTGACAACACACCCAATAAAAACATGGAAATTCAGATGTCTGGTTTCTGTTAGTGCAAAGTTTCAAAGTCTAATTGGCAACAAATTAAACTTTTAAATATTTAGAAGGTCCTTCCATCTGCAAGTCAGAACTGGCATTCATACACACTGAAAAAAGTGAAGTGACAACTTCTTTTCCCTTTTTTTGCTTACCATGACTGGTTCTAGCATTAATGGGAGCTAAAAGCATCAAAATTTTCCTTTTGTTTTTGTTACTTATGCAAGCAGATACACAGAGGGGAAAACCACCCTGCCGAGCAATGATATTGCTAATTTTACAGTCATTTTGCAGAACTTTTTCAACTCAAAATTCCAGTGTGATAATAAACTTCAATGCAAATGCTTTTGGCTTTTTCTGAAAGGGTGAAAACTCAGAGAAAACAAACGTGCCGGTCATGTTTAAAAATGGGAGAGGACTAGCACTGTATTTGAGAACACAAACTGCTTACCAGAGAAACTAGTTTCACGGCAAACTACTCATGACTTGCAACTATAACACATTGCACTTTCACCAAAACCACCAATAAACTCAACAAATACTGCATTAATTTTAAAATAGCATACAATTCCTACTTGTTGCAAATATATCCCCAAAATAAACATATAAGATACACTCAACTTCGAGTTCTGATTTTTTTTTTTAATATAAAATTAAAACAAGGACTTTTTTTTTGGGGGGGGGGGGGGGGGGGTAAAAAAAAAACCCA